>SSNR01000522.1:203962-243551 GCA_006937965.1 Callopanchax toddi
GATACTACAGATCTGTTCTGTGGGGTACCCCAAGGCTCTGTTCTGGGTCCACTCCTGTTTTTACTATATATCCATCCTCTTGGATAGATCATTAGTAGATGTCACAATGTCTCCTACCACCTTTATGCAGATGACATTCAGCTGTACTGCTCCTTCAAGGACTCAGAGTTCTACAAACTGTCTGAACTACTGGAGTGTCTGTCAGCCATTACTAACTGGTTAGAAAAGAACTTCCTTCAGTTAAACCCTGAAAAGACTGAATGTCTGATTGTTGCCCCTGATAGGACGGTCCCTCTGATCAGTCAACAGATTGGACATTTAAGTTCTGCTGTAAAGTCAAACCTGAGGAATCTGGGTGTTATTTTCGACCAATCAATGTCTCTTGAAGGTCACTCAAAACAGCTGGTCAGAAACTGTTTTTATCATCTGAGAAATATTTCCAAACTGAGAAAGTTGGTGTCAAAACCTGAACTGGAAATGGTTCTTCATGCTTTTATCTCCTCCCGTCTAGATTACTGTAACACACTTTTCACATGTTTGAACCAAAAAGCCCTTGACCGCCTTCAGCTGGTCCAGAACTCTGCAGCGAGGCTCCTCACTGGAGCAAGCAGAAAAGATCACATCACTCCTATTCTGGGGTCTCTGCACTGGTTACCTGTTAAATGTAGAGTTCATTTTAAAATCCTGACTCTAACTTTCAGGGCCCTACATGGTCAAGCTCCTCTTTATGTTACTGAACTGATAAAGCCGTATGCTCCAACCCGAGCTCTCAGGTCCACAGACCAGAATCTCCTAACAGTTCCAAGGACCAGATTTAAAAGTCGAGGTGATCGCTCCTTCCAGTCTGTTGCACCGCGACTTTGGAATGACCTTCCTTTAGTTTGACGCTGTATAGACAGTCTGGACTCCTTTAAAAAGCAGTTGAAGACCCAATTATTCAAAACTGCTTTTAAATAACTATTTTGTGTTCTCTTGTGGTTGTTTAATGATTTTGATTTGTAATGATATTTTGTTTGCTTTATTAATTTTATTTGTTTTATCATGTTTGATTCCGTTTTCTGTGAAGCACTTTGTGATTTTTTCTGTGAAAGGTGCTATATAAATAAACTTTACTTAGTTACTTACTTACTTCATGACTCAAACCAACTCCTAAGAACTAATAATTGGGGGGAAAGTTTTTGCTAAAGTAAATTAGATGGTGCTACTAGAGGCAAAACTCCACATATTACATTTAAAATTTATGTTTTACTTTATTTCTGGAGTGCTTCCTGTGTATAAACCATGTAGTTCAGGTATTCACACCTCTACATAACAATCTGTGAAGACAAGATACTAAAGCAGGATGTCGTTTAATAAACAGGAACTAGTTCCTGAAGCTTGTTCTGTGTCTGAATAAAGAATTTAAATATATCTGTGTTTCTGGCAGGACCAGTTTAAAATAGGAACTCAGCTTTTATTCCTACTGTGTTTTTGACAAGTTACATGAAGTTTTGAATAAATGACCTCAATTAAAATTACTAAAAAGACAAAAAGGTTTTATTTATAGCTATTCTTGTTTTAGAAAAAACCCTCTGTGATGCATAAAGTAGAGGGATCAAAACACCGCTTTGTTGAGAGAGATGTACCCTTCAGACTTTTCATCTAAAAATCTCAGAATACTTTGATTAAATTGCCAACTGCAGACTGAAAAGCCTCTGGAAGTAAATAATAGAAGGAATGTGTTGATTTGGACCAATAAACTGGGAGTAAAACATTACACAACACTGTTCAATTAAACTGTAGAAATACACAAAGGCCTTTTTCATTTCAGGCTTCATTGTTGCAAAGTCATCTGACAGGAAAAATGAGAGAAAACAAAATGAAGATGAGATTCTATAAGAAGGTGAACTTCTCATTAATGCGACTGAATTTAACAGGATGATGAAGAGAAAAAAAAAGGTGATGGAGGATTTACACAATATTATTATTCTGCATGAGTGACTGCAGCAGCAGTACTTTGTTTAGACAGAGCAAACATTTTATTTATTATCTAGACTGATGAAGCAGCATAAGAGCTTAAAATTGTTGTGCTTCTTCTCTAAAACTATGATTAATTACTACTACGCGTGTTCAGAACAGACTCCAATGGATCAATTCTTATGAAAATAAATTATTTGTTTGACTCTGAAAGAAGGACCTACTGGAAATTACACCATGCATAGGATAAAGTGTTCCTGCCACTGCGCTCAGGCTCCGTCGAAGCTCACACATTGAAATCAAGATATTAACAGTCCTAGCCATTCGGAGGTACATGAAAAATTCAAATCTCATTTAAATTCCCAGGCCGCTCGATAAGGATAGCTATGCATCAAAATAGCAAAGCGTCTTAGTGGTAATGACCACATTTTGTTGGAGATCATCTATCAAAAAATATGATTCGCTCATCTATTCTTTATTTCTCTTTTTATATAATAGAAGTCACGGAGATACAAAGATGGGTGGGAGGAATGGAGGGCACTCAGCCATGAAACTGTTTATTTGTAGACTTATAGGAGCGAAGAAATATATAAAAGACATCCCATTACTTTGTTGCTAGGAAAGATCGCAACAGGTCAAGAGAGTTCTGATGTGAGAGGGGAAACAATCAGGCTTAGAGAGAGATTTTACAACAAAAGGCCTTTTCTTCCACCTGTGGCTGAGAAAAGGTCCAATTTGAACTGAGTCAGACTTGGATGTTTGATTAAACAAGAATTCCTCTTCAGGTATAACAACAGACCTCTAAATGTGAGATCACTTCTCATCTAACTGAGCGAAGTTTTAACTATCTCAATATCGGCAATCATAGCATTAACAATAAGTCCATGTGACCTTAAAACCACCTGAATGAACTCGGATCTGGAGAAGTTTATCGTGTACCGGTTATAAGTACAGTATAAGTGTTTACTTACTGCAGCCACATTTCTGGCTGCCTGATGAATGTGCTTATAGCAACAGGCTCTGTAGACTTATTAATTAGACACAAACAGCGTCAGGAAGGAGTAACTATTGAAAGGCTAAATACAGACTAAACAAAGAGGTGATGCAACCTGCAGGTGTAACACCTCCAGAGGAGGGTATTTACTGTTTCTGTCATGCTGAATGTGTCACTGTCCTTTAAAATGGATAATTATTTATATTTATTAACTGAAGCAAACTACTTCTCTGAATGCATTTTAACATTAACTCCATAGTTTAAATGAAACCTCAGTCTGTCAGTCTGCTTAAGGTTTTTGTTTTTTGTTTGCATTGAACAGAATTCTGTGGCGCAGCAACCAGATATTGACGTAATTTAAGTGGAAACTGGACACTTTAAAAAAAAAAAAAAAAAGGTGATGTGTTTTGTGCAGCATTTAAATGACAGACTGAAGCAACAGATAGAATCTTAATTCTTCCTGGATGAGGTTATTTGGGGACATATTCTGTTTTGGTCTTCCTTATTCATCCAGTCACTCACAAAATGAGTAAGTGTCTATCCAGAGTCTAAACCAAACGCTGCTAGCCTCTCCCTGACAGAACTGCCTGCAACACTTCGTTAGGAGTCCAGCCCTTTCTTCCATGACTAATCTACCATGTAACACACTGGCATAATGCCTGCCTAGTGGCTAGTTTGGCTGGCTCCAAACAAATAATGAGTAGCTGCCTCGCACTCTGCCATTTTTTAGCATCAGAGTCAAAATGGACTGAGCCTTTCAAAATGCAAGCCTGAAAAAAAACAACTGATTATTTCAGAGGGAGGATGACCAGAAGGGTTGCAGCAGTGCACTTCCTCTAAACATTAAAGCAGGAAAGCGCGTTTAGAATTAGCCTAATGTGGATTCTGGAAAATACATTTTGTATTTGGGCCAGGAATATTTGAATAGTCAAGCTGCAGAAATGACTGGAAGTCAAAGTGACCATCACGGCCTATTTATGCTCCCCAGTCAAAATGTTATGCTCCACATCGACTGTAGATGCCGTTCAATAAGTGCTCTGATCCTATTAGTGTATTAAATCAACAGGATTTGTTTAAAGCACTGGATCTGCAAGGAGAAGTAATCATGTCATGGATGAGTGGATTCAAAAGCTGTCGTGAGTAAAATGCGCCGACTATAATAGGGTGAGGTCAAAGGATGTAATGCAAGGTCTAAGACTGACCATGCAAAGACATGTCCTCTCTGCTGATGGAGTAAAAGAAAATATTCTATAATATTTAGTCAATAAATAAAAAGTGACAGGCTCTAGGCAATAACAGGATCCTTTTTTGATATCAGACCATTTCCACACTGATATAGATTTATAATTTATTTAAAAGGTTGTATTTATTCATGTGTGGTGTGTCATAAATGTGAGGTTATCTCTTAATCATTTAGATCAATGGTTCTGCCATTTCCCTGTGTGCTTCCAGTCACTCTGACCAGCGGCGTCTCATTAGTGAGCTACTGAGGCTAGCGATGGAGCTTGTTGCTTCATGGGGGATGTCGGTGGGGGTCTGTGAACCTGCTGCTGCAGCCAAATGAGGGGTCAGCTTCAGAGACAGTGGGCTGCCACATTGGAGACAGCCGCCTTAATCAACTGCAAAGCATACAGCAGCGCACAGCATCCAATTAGCGATCAGATAAATCTCACAGCTGACCACAGAGGAGTTTCAGCTACACGGGTGCATGAATTTAACCAAGATTCTGGTGATTACATGCCTATTTGTGTAATGTCTTGCTGTCTGCAGAGAAGCTAAGGGCTTTGGACCATTTAATTTCATTGCTTCAGTGCCTTATTCTAATTATACTTATTATATATGCATTTGTGGAAAAAATAAACATGTATAGCTTTGAATGTACGTTGCTAAGACAGATTTGTTTTGACGTCAGCACCGTTTGATCTCGTAAGCGTTCCATTAACAGCCCTATAATTACTTTTTTCTAACATCATTAATACTGTTTATTTTCCATCATCTTGATAATGCAAATCCAGGTTTCATAAAGCATCGTTACATGAGTTCAATAACGCTACAGGTCTCCCATCGACGCCGACTCTAGATCAGTAATTAGTCTGGAAAACAACAGCAATTTGTTTTAATTAGAGCGCCGATTTTAAATCAAAATTTAATCAGAGCTCAAAACCTTTCACTTCCCTTTCTCTGAAACACTGATGTATTTTATACCCAAAGCAGAGTTCTGATGTATGAGTTGAACTCTAAAAGGGAAGAGCTGATCAGAACGATGAAACTCCTGATCACAGAATTACAAGATCTGCGAGGACAGATTCATCAGAGCAGCAGACAGAAGTAATCAAACACGAATTCTACTTCACTCGGTGCCCTGAATAAAGAAACTTGTCATTTGAGTTCATGTTTGCAGCATGATAGTATATAAGTGAATGGTATGCTGCCTATCAGTGGTTTGAATGTTAGGATTTAGTAAATGATTAGGCCAACCGTGGCAAAACGCTAATGTTTTGACTTTGAATATAAACAGCAAAACATCAGATTTACATTCTGAATGAAGGCGCTGTATAACCCATTCAGCTGCTAGTCTGTGCTTTAAAATGCATACGACAACTCTAATGAGCAGAAACAACAGCAACCACACAGATGAGTCAGCATATGTTTGTACCGTAATGGCTCAATATTGTATTTTAGTCCCTCACTGAGTGACTAAGAGAAACACAAGCTGTGATCTTAAAACAATTTCAGCTGCAAATCTGAAGCATCAGGATTCAACAGATATGAAAAGGGTAAAAAAAGATTACATAAATGCATTTTATAAAAAGATTCAAAAACACGTTTTTATCCCTGTTATCTGGTTGAACATCAGTCCTGCCTGAGATCATCTTCAGTTCACTAATAAAATATTATTATTATCGACTAGAGGAGGAGAGCCAGACCCGGTCGGGGAGGTAACGATGTCGTTACGTCACTTTGGGGATTACTGCTGGTTCTGTGGTCATTTAATCACCCGGTACTATAATCTTGCCATTTATCATTTGATTGCAGATTCCTGTAGCTCCCAGTGGATTTACCCTCCATTAGCCACAGTTAGCATGGCTGAAGTCATCCCCTGGCTTTAGAGGGATTTTCCCCACAATAAAGTAGGGAATTATGGGACTGTGGAGGAGTGTGATTAAGATTGTAAATCATGTAATCGCCCTTTTCCATAAGCAACAATAATCTTTTCATTTTTCTGATAAACGGTGTTAGTAAACTGGAGATTTTCTTACTTTTATTATAATTTTACAGTACTTGTGTGGTAGTTCTTTGTTACGGTTTTATCTCTTTGCTCTTGTTTCCACGTTTATATTCTTTGATTTTGTTCATTTTATTGTTATTTTTCCTCTATGTGCTTCAGAGGGGTGTTCCAGGAGGTAGGTTGTGAGAAAATTCTGAATAAATGAACCCTAAATTTGTGTTTTATGATCCAGAAAAATCTGCAAGTGAATCTCTGATTATGTTACCATGGCAACAGCCTCTGTGAACTAAACCTGCTCACTTGCACTTAATTCAATGCATCCTGAGTTTTACTGCTCCGCTCCCACCTGAAGCAGCTGTCCAACATATATTTGCACTTTTTAAAACAATCTGACTCATTTAGAAACAAATAGTCTTCTTAATCTCTCACATCAGGAGATGATTTTCCAACCTTGATTAGATGAACTCTTAATTCACTCATTTCAATAACATTCTCACATATTCAGGTTTGCATACCATGCATGTGCACTCAGCTACTTGGTGAAACGCTAACACTTGCAGGAGATTAGGTAAGAGGACTGCTGTGAATGAGGAAACTGTTGGGGGGTTAAATATGTTGAAACAGACGCTGAATTAATTTTTGCCCTAACAGCCTGTAAATTACATTTTATATTTACTTTTAACTGGATCCAATTCCACTTTTCTCCAGATGAATTACACCTACATAAAAATCTTTTTATTCGATTCACCACTTTTTTCACGTTTCTCCTACAGCTGGAGTTGCAGATAAATGTTAAATTAATGGAGTCAGACTCTTCCTCCTTGTGGCTGTTGTGTTTTATGTTAGCTGTTTTAATGTGACCGTATTCTTCAAGATCTTCAATGAGGCCTTTGGGTAGAAATATAACATCCGTTTGGGTTTTTCTTCCATGAATCCAGTTATGTTTATGATGGGTTTTTATCTCAAGATGTAGACACTCAGAATTAAGAAAACAAATCTAAATCAGCCATCTGGAGCTGAGGACTCAGAGCCTTGTTTATGTCTTATTCATTCTCACACATGACAGTTTGCTTCATGTAGTGTAGCTGTTGAACTATTTTGATTAAATAAAGGCCTTGAATTCATGGACAGATGAAGGGCTTTCTAAGGAGGATGCATTAGAAAGTTTTTTTCTAATAAATGTGATGCTACAACTCTTAAATAAAGGAGTATTCTGCATCCAGTCAATCTATGGAAGAGTCTGAACATCTAATATGAAAGATTTGTCTAAGAACAACACTATAATTTCAGAAAAAAAACTAAATCAGATAGAATATCAATAATAAATCCAGAACACAAAAATACAGAGTTCCTGAAAGCACCTGACACACAAACAGCTATTATTTATCCAAGGTGTGTTTCAGTATTTGCAACCTGTGGCATTTAACATTCTCCTGAGCCATCAAGGTTAATTAGAATCAGGCGTTAAAAGACAACATGGTTATGCTAATGCTGGTCTGAAGCCACTATTATCCAGGTTGAATCAATCATGGCCAAACCCCTTGAGGTCAGCAGCCATGCACAGCAGGTACATCTCTGTGTGGGACTAAATCAAGAAGCGAAATGTCAGACACAACACTATTGTCTCCACTGGCAGCAAGCAGAGATTCAGCATCAAAAACTTAATGCTCAAACTCCCTACAAACCAATAAGTGCACCAGTAATAAATGCAGAACAATTCCAATGTGTACAAACTGGCTTGTTTGAAAAGGTATCAACAAAATGCAAATGACTCCCCTGTGAGATAATGAGTTGGACACGGCTGCCAGTGTCCCACTGCATCCAGATTCAGGATTCACTCCATGATAATTAGCAAATAATAAGCATCACTTTTTATATTTTTGGAATGATAA
Source organism: Callopanchax toddi (assembly GCA_006937965.1). NCBI lineage: Eukaryota > Metazoa > Chordata > Actinopteri > Cyprinodontiformes > Nothobranchiidae > Callopanchax > Callopanchax toddi. Next base: position 212,034 of record SSNR01000522.1, read on the forward strand.
ATGAGACGAGCTGGCAGCATCAAACCTGATGGCGGTTTTCTCTGTGGCATCTGGTTCATCTGCTGCAGGAAGATCCTCGGCCAGAATCTCCTCAGGACTCCGAGGGTCATTCAGGGGTGCCTTCTGCTCTTTGCCTTTGATCCCCATTCCTGCAGTGATGGCGTTCCACAAAGCACTCTGGGACTTTGAGCCTGCAGGAAAAACAACATATACTAGTGTTATTTATTTTGAGCAGGGTCGTGAATCATACTTAAATTTGTTTGCTAAGTGGTACTTTCATGGCAACAGAAATGGCTTTCAGAAACAGTTAGAGAGCAGCGGTTTAGTACTTTTGTAATGCTGCCCCCATGTGGATGAATGTAGTCATTGTTTCTGGACTTTCTAAAGTATTTCTAAGTAAAACTAAGTGGACGTTTCCTTTAAAGAGAAATTTATCAGCTCACAAACATCAAAATGCATGCAGAAATCCATTAGGGTAAATGTCTCATATGATTCATTTTTTCATCTCGGTCTAATTGTTAAAGCCTTTGTACGAATTTAATTTTACTGTCCTTTTATGTGACTTTTAATGAGATGGGCATAAATCTCTGAAAGTAATATTTCATTAATGCCGGGTAAATCGACCCATTAATGCTTTGATCTGAATGGTTAATTGCTCTGAAGTGAAAAGAAATTCACTGAACTGACTATTAATGAAGTGAAACTAATGGAGTTCACATTAGACTTACGCGCAAAACTGGCCTGAGGTCTGGAGGAGCTCTCTCCATCTTCATTTGCCACTGGAGGAAAAAAGATACATGGAAAGGGTTAAACAAAGGCAATGTGTAATGTTAAAGAATAATACCACCAAATGGCTTAGGAGCTAACGTTCCTTTGAATGATTCATGTGAATAAGGGATTGTTTGGCAGTTCTTTTATTATTTTAAAACAAAAGCTGCAGGAAGTGTTTATAAAATGTTTTAAAAACACACAACATTGAGAAATACTTTGTTATAAATACAGGTAAAACAAAATATGAAGACAAAATATGGTTTGATGTTAATTTCTTCATTTTTTTATTTCTGGTTGTGGAGATAATTACATGCAGTTGAATGTGTCAAAGTCATTTCTGCTTTCTGATGTAAATAAATAAATATAAAAAAAACTAAATAAAACTAAATAAAATAAATAATAAAATTAATTAATGACAAAGTAAATAAAAATATATATTAATAAATTTGGAGAAAAAAGTTTAAATAACTCAAAAGTCATGAATTCTCCAAAAATATATATTTTAGCACGCCTCAAAGAATACATTAACGTTGATGAAATATGAAGGAATATTTTCTTGAGATAAAAAAAAAATTTTTTAAGTACTACATCCAACAGCAGATATGCTAGATTATGTTAGTTTCCTAGATTATGAGATGTTTTTAAATTTCTTCATGCAGTTCACCTTTTGGCCACTAGATGCTGATTACACTAAATGATTACACTGAACAAAATGCACCGTTTCCCTCAAACTAGAAAAGACAACAGGAAATAGTTTTCTGTCATCTGAGTCTCTGGAGCTTAATTTGTGTCACAGAGAGAATTTAGAAACTTATTACGACGGAATTCCCAGTAGACTCATCCTGAGAGCCTGACATGTTCATCACAAAAAACTCGACTTTGTGATGTTCAACAAAAAAAACTGGTCATCTGGAAAATAAACCATTGTTGCATCTTTTTATTTTATAAAAAACTAATTATGTGGCTGATGTTGATTGGGTGTAATCTTAATTCCTAATGAATAATTTACAGTTTATTCGAAATAATGTCATGACAAAAACATGATTATGTTTTTAATTGCTTGTTATTACATATCTCAGGTTTTTTATCATTCGACTAAGGCGTATACAGCAGCCCTGACATTCACCAATAAATAATAAGGTGAGGAGAAAACTGATGCATAAGTCGAGACAGTGTTGGGTTTTCTAAGTCTAATGATTTTTTTTTCTGTGACCTTCAACGAGAACACTCAAGCACAGAGCTTTGAACATCTACCAGGAAACGAGGTTTTAAATTGTGCTTTAAATATTAAACCTGTAAATCCTTTTCTCAGTGACGCCTGCCTGTTTGTCCACCTTTCACAGAACAAACACTTTTACTTTTCCAACATGTTTTCAAGCTTGTGTTCTGGTTTAAGCCCACACCAACAGAAACCTTCTAATAGAAACTTAGAGTATTATTTTCTCTGTCTGTTTTTGCTTTGGCATGAATAAAAAGCTGCTAAAAGCAGAAGGACACAGAATCAAACACCAGTGAGCTTGGTGGTGAAGTTCGACTCTATACACACACGTACTGCTGTTTCCATGGTGAGACCATGATCCTGTGATTCTGTGTTCATCCTTTTTTTATTTTTTCTCATGATGACATTGAAAAACTAAAAACATTTTGTTTCTGTAGCCTACATTTCCCTGACTCTATTTCAGTCAGTAGTCATTAGTTTTTGTTTGTCTTCTCTGCTTTAGCATGTCTGTCAAACTGCCCCTAATTTGCAACAAATGACAAGTTTCATCTCAGTTTAGGAGAATATTTAAATGCATGCAAAACAACATGCAGGAGTATTTACAGAAAGATCTGCTGCATATTTGCAGGTGGGTGAAGTCACTGAATGATGTGAGAGGTTGTCAGATGTGAAATGTTCTGGAAATGGATGTTTCTCTAGGAGACTTTATGTCCACATCAAGAAACCTAAAAACAATGAAAAGATGTCCTTTTATAAATTAATTTAAGGTCATACCAATGATTAATATATTGCAAAGAGATACTGATGAGTAAAGATTAATAATTGTGATTATAAAATAAAGTCATGTTTTTAGATGATCGTGTTTAATATAAATGTCCAGTGTCCCATATACTTTTTTTAGTTTATTGGTTTGTTTCCTAAAGAATCTTTTAAAACATCTAATCTGTCATAAGCAGTGACCTGTTGTAGAAAGCCACAGGAGATAACTGACTGCAGTTGCAGAATGTTCTATAAAAACTCAAAACTGTAGCAGTTCATGCTAATTCTATAAACATTTAACACCGCCATAAATCGCACATATGACCATTTACATAAAACTTCTTTCTTTCTGGCTGGAATTTCATTAAAAAAAATTCCCAGAATCAAAGACATTTGACATTTTTGAGATTGAAATTCTTTTATGAGACTTTAAATCTCTCCAAACTGAGGCCATTAAATGAGCTATCTACAACAGATAGGATAATAATTGTTCATTTCACAGGACGAATGTATCGATTGGTCGGTTATACTGTACATTTAAGTTTGTGGTAGAACTGTTAGAAATTCTGGTCAATATTTAGAGTTTGATTTGAGCTCAGTTAAAGCGAGAAGATCTAACAGAACAGAGTTTTGAGTGGGCTAAAATGTATTACTAATATTTAATATTTCAGCCTCTGTAGGTTCCTAAAAATGTGTAGAATTCTGAATCAACTGGGTGGTTGTTATTATAGAAAAATAACATTTTCAAAAAGAGTCAGTCACCTGATTGATCACACAATACAAAAGTCCATAAAAACAGGACAAAGTATAGGCCCTACTGTAAAAATATGAAGGAATGCTCATTTATGATTTTTCACAGGTGTTTAATCCAACTATTTTCATAGAGATGTGCATTAAAATAAACAGGAATCTCTGTGCAATTAATGAAAATGTCAAAATTAATGAGCCATTTTACATTTTATAGACATTTTACTTTCACTGCATTTTAGTGGTGCAAAATGGTCAGTAAAAAAAGCAGATGTAACCCTCAGCTCGACACCTCTCTCTGCTCAATTCTGCACTAAATCTGTCCACCGAGTATCCACTAACCTTTACTCCAGTAATTACAGGCATGTGAGTGCATGCATTAACACCCCTACTACAGCTTAATTTGCCTCTCCAAACTGAATTCATCACGTGTAAGTAGTAAGTATGTGCAGATACAGTCCTCTAACGGATGATACAGCAGGAGAGTGGTCACTGTGAATAAATGTATAAGCTCTCTGACATCAGAGAAGCGTCAGGGATGGAGGGTTTCCAAAGCAACTAAAGGGATGCGAGTGCTGAAAACGGGGCTATTATAATAATTGTGTGTAGAGGCATCTTGTATGTCACTTTACCATATATCCATTTGCAACCTTCACCTTTTTATTTAGCAACATCAAATGAAGAAGTTGCTCTTCGCTCAGAAATGACACAATTAAGCAAAAATTGCCCTTTTGGAGAAACATGAGCAGAATGCAACTCATTACATGAAATTAGGAGAAAAGGTCATGAGATTTATTATGAACCCAGATGTCTGATTCATAATAAATAAAGCTATTATAGGAGTAGCATGTTACAAACAAAACACATAATCAAGTACTTCAACCTGAAAACGAAATCACTTTATTTAGCTGCATAAATCAACAGGATTAGAGCCTTTACACAATGGTCTCATCTTCATACAAAAGAGTAACTCAACCAAAGCTTTTGTGTTTTTGTATACAAGAAGTCAAACTTTAACTTCCAGTTGTTAGAGAGAAACACTGACAGCAGATTTATCTTTGAAGAGACAAAGAATCACTGTCGAGTGCCTTTATAACAGCTTCCGAGAAAGAAAGGCAAAATAGCTCGTCAGTAATTATGACTTTTGTTTTCAATAGAACAAAGCTTTGTTCAAATTTGCCCCACACACACACACACACACACACACAAAATACTTTTCACAAAGTGAACCGAGCAGAGCAAGGAGGAAAACAGAAAAAAACTAAACTGACACATAAAAAACTTCATGTACAAAAAAAAAAAAAAGCGCCTCCATGCCGTCTATTCTGAGACAAGAGCTGAGACGTTTAAACGGCTTTTCTCCACATGAGCCTTGTAACATCAACTGCACTAATAAGCCTAACACATGACAAAACACCCCGGTTGGAATCCGTGCAGAGGCTGCCAGCTACAGTAGAGGTTCAGAGTTTAATAGAGGAGAAAACCCAACCAGTCAAGACAGGCAATGAGGCAGCAGCGCTTAGGAGTCACGCATCACAGGAGGTGATGCTGTGCAGACCGAAACCTAAAACCAGTGAGCAATTGATTGGGACACTTGTGGTTTACCATGACAACGGCCATGCTCATGGGGACGGGGGAGCACGGCCATAACATGGATCACGTGTGACTGAGGAAGGCTTTTTAAATACAACAAGGTGTGCTCATGCAGGCAGAAAATTCTACAGGTGGGACCATAAAATCATTTAGAGCAGCTTTTAAAACCTTTTCCCACGTCGATCCCAGTATAACTTACCTTTTTATCTCAGAAATGTTATCTTGCAGAAATGCAATAGATTAGACCAAGTGTTACTAGTGATAAGCACTGAGAGCTGCAACAATGTGCCCCACAGTTTGTTTGTTTTTGTTCAAATGTATTCTTCTAAAACAGGTGCTTCAATTAGGATCTGCTGACCAAGCAAAAAAATAAAGGTTGATTCAGGTAAGTGTGCATCCAAGAAAAAGCTTCCATCACTGCTTCCTGTCAACTGTGGCAGAACTTCATGAAAGCACTCATAAGGGTGCAGCAAAAATGGCAGCTAGAGCTTTTAGCCTTATCTGACTCTGATGAGCTAAAAGTCAAAGTCCAAAAACATCGAGAACGGTGGGTTCAAAATGCATTTCTATTACTTCTTTATTTTCATTTAACTAGTACAAGCAAGCTTTATCATAAAATAACAAAAACACTCCATAAACTAAAAAAGTTGTGTCATTTATTTTACTACAGCCTCTAATAAAGACACAAAGCATCTTCAAGCTGCTCGTTTTTATCGCTTCATCACTCACTCTTATAGGAACAGAAGGAAAACAATGTTTGTGGCACAAAAGTTCATCAACTCCAGTTGTCAAGACAATACAACGAGTTCCTGGTGACGTCAGCTGTTCCCAGCTTTAGCCCCAAGTCCCCTTGTTTCCATGGTGTAGTCGCATGTCACAGCCAAGCACTAACTTCAGCAGAATGGACTATTGTGTCAAGTTGTGCAGAGAGGCTGAGATGTGATGTTTTTAACGATGCAGAGTTGGTGCTAAATGCTTCGTTGCATGCTCACTCTCTCACACGCGTCTCCTTCCACACACACTTTAATGCAAAAACACCCCGATTCTTACCGATGGTGATGTTGAAGCCATCAATGCTGAAGGTGGCACTGCGACCCTTTCTAAATCGATGCTTTTTAGAGTTCGCTTCCATTGTTCCTGTACCCTCCAGTCACCCCCTCCCCCCCACCCCTTCCTTTATAATCTCGTTTTAAAGCCTCTTTTCAGTTGCAGCGTGTTTCAGTTTTGTTTGGGTAACTCCTCATAAAGAAAAAAACGCAGTCCTCCGACTCGGATTACAGCTGGAGGAGAACTGTCAAAGAGTCTCCACTTCTCGCAACAAAAAACGGAGCTGGAGAATTTCTCAGGCCCCCCCCATCCCCTCGGAGTCTTTGTTGTACTAATCTTTTCTCTCTCTTTCTCTCTGTTTCTCACACCTCAACAAGCTCATTTCAAGGAGCTTATGGCTCTTTGATTTGTTTTTCTTCTCTCAGTGTTCCTCCCCTCCCTCCCTCCCTCTCTCTCTCTCTCTCTCCCTCCCTCTCTCTTCGTCTCTTTTCCCAAGAGGTACAGTAGGTGTGTGTGGTGGTGGAGGAGGTGGTTAGGAGGAGAGGACATCTCAGAGGTGTTTCAGCAAACGTGACTCCACCTACTGTCAAGAATTTATAGCAAAAGCATTGATGCTCAGCTTTAGGTAGATTGGAGTTTTGCTCAACCAGCCTCAGATGTTAAAAATGACGTAAAAATCACCAATACAGGTAGAAACACATAGAAAAAAGAATAAATGCATGTTTAGTCAGCTTGTCATCAAATCAGCAGCACTGCTTTTCATTTTGCATCAGTTATTTAGTCAGGCACAAAAAGATGAAGGCCATCATGAGCATAAAAAGTGGGGTTTTTTTAACATAAAAAATGTGAATTTATGTGTACAACTGAACAAACTGCTTCAAATGTGTCACTTTTCCTTCTGAATGGCAGTTGATTTATTAAGACTGGAGCGAGGACGAGTTATCCACAAAGAATCCTTCCTTTCAACATAATCAAACCACATTTTACTCTACGAATACTCATCCTCTCATATATACAGACATGAACAACCAGAGATTAAAAGCTCAGCATGTTAGCACCATCTGACATTTAGCTCCATAGTTTCCCCATGTTTTATTCTCCCACCTGATAGGTTTCAGTGAGGTTTCTTTATGAAGGGTTCAGCCTTGACCTTCTCCCAAAGAAACTTTAATCACATGTGCACAAACCCAACAACAAGGCGTTTTTAATTCACCTCTTCATGTAGAGACAATCCAAAGCATCAGATTTTTTAAATTCCCTGATTAGTTTAGCTGACTACTTGGTAAAAAGAATCAACATCTCTTCTTTCAAAGAATTCTCAAGGTTTAAACTGTTTCATGTTGTGATCCTTTCTTCCCTGTTTTTCTCACTGAGCTGCTGGTCTAAAAACAGCCACAATCAGCGCAATATAATCTATGCAATGTGACAACAAGCCAGGGGATTTAGAAGCATTACCGCAAAACCCGCATTAATGAAGAGTGTATAAACAACACAGTCTGCTGCAAATAATGGTTTTACACGTTTAAATTGTTCTCCCAATTATGCTTGAGAGCAACACGATGACTAGTTGGATTAAACTTGTGTTTATATTTTTCTTCTTTAAACCTGAGCTGCACTAGTTGTATGAACCCCCCATCACTCAGCAGCAGGTGTCAGATGACAGATGCACCAAGCACCTTACTGTCACACCAGACATCCAGACTCCCACATATGGTGGTGCCTTTCTAAATAAGCATGTCATGTTTCAGCAAAGAAACATGTGAATAAGAAGCTGAGAACATACTTAAACGTTATTTACTGCAGCGTGTTTACCAGTAATGTTTAATTATTCAAGAGAATCCTATTAAAGTTTAAATTTTGGTTCTTAAAAACACCCAAGAGTTTCATGGCTTGTTAGTTGACGTTAAACTCGCGGACTAAAAACTTAGATGTAGAGCTATTTTTTTTAAAGGCACACTATGTAACTTTTTTAGATTTTTAAATCTTTATCTTGAGCCAGTATGTGCTAATATGACCCTTTACAGGGTTAATGAAAAGTCACCGAGTCCCATCTGCTGCTTGTGTCCAGAATACGGCGTTTGCAACTTCTGAGTCTCCGGTCCGGTGTCCTGAAGTCTCACAAAGTCACGTACCTCGCGAGGGTTAGGCTAACCCAATGTGGCTAGCTGTTATGCTAGCGCTGGAGTGTTTTTAGCTCATGCTTCCTGCTTTTTTCTATCTCTTCCTGCTTGAACACAGCTGATTTCCTTGAAGGAGTGACGAACCGCTCCAGTAGAAAGCAGTGAAGGCTGAGGAGACATTTCAACAGTTAGATTTTGGTGTTTCTGAGCAAAGACAATGCTAACGTTTTTACGACAGTGACTTTAAACGGACACTAGGGGGTGCTACAAGCCAAAACTGCATAGCATGCCTTTAATACCAACAGAAAAAGGACAATTATCCATTCTACCACCAATTAGAAATGTTAATTTATATTTTTGATGTCTTCACTCTAAAATTTAGGTCACTTTTTTGGTTCGTTTTCAGAGCCACAATGCATTGTTAAAGTTGGTCTAAAATTCAATACGGAAATGGAATCAAATTTAATATCAATGTTAATTATCCAGAAACTCATAATATCAACCTCAATGTTAAACCATTACATTAGGTTCTATAATTTGTTATTTTTAAAGCCTCATTTTTTGCTATAAAACCATAAATAATCCCACTACCGTTTGACTGGTTAGGGGCTTTTATTAGTTGATTCTGATCTTTATAGACCTGTAGAAATGTCTGTTTATTCATCATTATACCTTACAAACATTACATTCTACTCAATTAAAGAAATATCAGTAATATCTGGATAAATGCTGATATTAAGGTAGGTGGCGTTCTTTAAAAATTGTCCTGAGAAAACTTTTTAATTATTAAAATTACAAACCAACTCAATGTAGTCTAATTTTTTATTGTTCAGATAGGTACAAAAATGTAAATATGTTTTTTCCCTAATATGTTTTATATTTCACAACCTGCTGCATATATCTGCATTGATAAAACTACACAAGTCAGGTGAGGACATCAAAGCTTAGATTAATTAAGAGACACTGACCATATTCATCATGTAATAAAGCTAAGTATCAAATCCAGTGTCTTTTTTCTGCTGAAACTTTTCACAAAATCATGTAGCCTCACCTTGCTGTATGACAGAGAAAATCTCTCATATCAAATGTTTACAACTTTAAAGCTCTTTAGTCTTTTTTTTACAGCTGAAACTCAAACCTCCATATTTTTATCTGATTCATTTGGTTATAAAACCTCTTTTATCCTGTTTCATGTTCTCTTGTTTGCCTGTTACATGTGATTAACACTGGAATGAAAGAATGAATTAAAATGCTCTTATTTACTTAAATGTTGCCATCGTTACAAATCATGTGAATAAAGACAGACACTTCAAAAATCTACAATCACACAGAAAACGAGCTAATATTAGAAATGCACTGAAAGCTCGATGTGGACAACAGACCCGAGCCTCAGACAGGAAGTCTGCAGGTGACACCAATAACAGGAATAAATATATAACTTCTAAATGGAGGTGGCAGTTGGGATCTGTGAGGAAAGTCCAAGGAAATCAATCACAATCAGAAAATCTTTCCAATTAAGCCGAGTCCCTTTGAGTCAGTCAGCGAGGTTCCAGTGGACACGTTATACACTTGTTGGATAATTACCTTGAATCTCATTTTCTCTGTGTGCTGCGTTGAGAGCTCTTTATGCTCCAGTCTTTCTGTCACTCTGCTCTCTCTGGCCTGCGACTCGTTTTGTATTTAGCAATCCTAATTTTGAAACACTCGCTGCAGCCTCACAGCTTCCTGCTCAAGACTAGTTTAGCTTTTGTGTTATTAAAGACATGTGTGAAAATATTATGACCGTGTTGTCCGCTCTGTTTCTCTACAGATTGTGTTTGAAAGTGTATTAAAGCCTTCATAGAAAGCCATCAGTTTTAAACAGTCCTGTTACTTTTATTAAAACCATCTTTAAATAATGAATTCAGAGGAATCAAGTGCTAACGGGCTGAGGTTTGAAAGGAGCGTCCTCACTGAAGTAGCTGTTTACTTCAAGTGTGCTGCAGCATGTTCAAAACTCTGTTTAATAATAAATATGGAGGTTACAGAAGTCACTGTAGAGATTATATAATACACTTAGCTGGAGAACCGCACTCATGCTTTTATTTTATGATGTTAAAGATGGGCTCCTAAAACTTCATGTTTTGTCCTATAAAAGTTGCAGTGGCGGCTTTTCAAAGAACACCTTTAAAAGCCTTTTCGGGGTATTGATGCTGAGGATATTGAAGATGTTTGTTGATAAAAACAAAACTACCAGAACAACTAGCGAGGCAATCATGAAGTGCAGCAGTAAGATATTTTCTATGAGCCAAAATAAAGGTGTCATGTGCTTCAGGCAGTGTTGGATTATCAAACAGAGGTTGTTTTTCCCACCAAAAAACGCTTACGTCAGACCTAAGTGGGACAAAAATGTTGCTTATACTGACAATTTAATGGGTAAAAGGCACATTAAACTGCTGGGTTACAGAAATTGTGTTTATTATAAATAAAAAAGAAAATCTAATAATAGAGTGTTTTACTTCAGCAAGTTTTGGGAATTTCTCAAGAAAAGAACATTTATTTGCAATAGATAGATGCACAAATTAACTAGGATAAAATTATTATAAATAAAGTGTTAATAACACCATGCAATATCTTGCAAATGTTTGACCAAGTTTGAACATATTAAGTCAGTTTTCTGGGTGTTTATCTATTGTTCTTGCAGTATCTCCTGAGAAATACCCAGATTAAAAAAAAAAAATCACCTGGTGCAAAAACCAGGTGATTTTCTGTGACCCAGGAGAGAGGTAACAGCTGCAACAGACAGCGTCTGGTGCACCAGCACTCCCCTGGGAATAAACCAGCTCTCACATATGTTACTCAGAATGTGGGATGTGTATTAAAACCAGCATGAGAGCCACAGGAAGCCTCAGAGTCCAGACACGAGCTAAATGACAAGTTTAGATTAAATGCAGAGGGGGGGGAAACAAAATAAAGAGTGATTTAGTCACTATTCAGTAAAAAACATTTTGAGAGGTTAGAGACAAACCAATTAGCAACTGAGAACTACCAAAGAGCCATTTTTAACAAGCTCTAATTTGATTACACGATAAATGAAAACCTGCAGAAAAATGAAGCTGATCCGGTGAGAGCAAGCAGAACTCAACAAAGTTACCCGCAAGCTACTGTGCAGAAAAATGTTCACGTGTTGCATAGCAACAGTTCAGCTCCATAACTGTGTCACTGGGACCAAATTATTGGTCAAATAAATAAAACAAATCAGATTAACTGTCCAACACCGTTTATGATCATGTTTGAAAATAAGGTCATATTTAATCATTTTCTTATTATTTTAATGCAGAACTTTACTTAAAATAGTACAGATATGAAGTTAGCAGGAATTAACAGAAGGTAAACAATTAATACATAAATGCTGGGAGGGTTAAGTGACAGCAGGTGAGTCGATTCCAGGTTCAGAGCAAGTGGTTAGAAGAGGAGCTTAAACAAGGACAACAGGAAGCTCCCGACCAGAATGACGTGAACTCTACTCAAACAAACAACTCATAATGTGAAATAGAAGAAACTGAACCAAAGACTCAAATAACTTCCGTTTTATTTCTTTGGAAGCAAAATATAAAGAGGCAGCTTGAGATTTAAGTCCTTGCAAAGGTTCTTTTTCTTAAGGGGATCATTCAGATACAATATGATTATCGCTAGGCAACGGGAAGACTCATCAGCGTACTTACTGGACACATTACACAGAGGACGATAAGGGTTTAATATGCTGAAACGAACTCATTAGGCCAGTTTTATATTTGTACTGAGGTCATTTTATTGTTTTCTTTTTTATCATCTAGATCTGTATCTGAACAACTCCACGACATCATCCAGCTTTGTGTTTATAAAAGTAAAAACATCAATATGAATCAAATCATTTGAACAGAGGTTTAGTAATAAACTTTTTTTTAAACTGTATCTGTGAGCATAAAAACACACCTGTTGGTTTCCTGTCATCCATTGAGGATGAACTGCTGCTCTACCTTTGATCTCGCTATCAAACACTGAGACAGACATCATCAATAGATATTAATTAGCTGTGAAGATAAAGGGGAGGTGAGAAATAAAAAAAGTCTCTTGAACCAAACTGATCCCCAAAAGACCATCTAAAACTAAAAGCATTATTACTAAATCTCATCTAAATCGTTTAAATGCCAAATAATTAAAACATTTTCTCAACAAAATTCTCCTCAATGCTCTAAATTTTACACGTCAGTGTACTTTTCTTGTGTAATCCGAGCTACTAGTGACAACAACTACGCAACCAGGCGGAAAAACAAGCTCATTAGAGGTCTCCCCTTCAGTGAGGGATGACACACGCTTTGTCAGTCCCCACACCACTGTCACCACAGTGACACACTCGTGTAATTAAGACACATAAGGTACCGTGGAGCTCGCCTTTTCCCCTGTTAAATACTCATTAGAGGAACCTTTAAGGATAATGTTAGCCTGTGTCACAAACCAGAGGGAAATGAGCTGACAAAACACAGAGTTTCACCAACCATCACCAGAGTCCCGCTGCACCAAGACCACGACAAACACGAGGAAAAGAAGCTTTGAGCCACACGGTTCACAACTTTAGCTAATGGTTTTTGTGACCGCATGGTTCCAGATAAAAGAGGCAAAGCCAGTTGGGTAACTTTTAGGTCAGCAGGCAAAACAAATGTAAAGCTTTTGATTAGAGGAAAACATAAAAAATAACTGTGTCCTCTTGAAGAAAAAAATAAAACAAGCAAAGCAGTGTGTGTGGTTTGGCCCATGTTTTGAAGTGTACCACACAGTAAAGGCTCAACAGACTGCACAGAAACGGCTCGAAAATCTAACACCAGGCACAGAACGCGTGAACAACTTTAAAATGAAAAGAAAAGGCTAACACAGCATTTTATCAATTAGGTGATTTCTAAATAAAAAGATATTAAATGTATATGAAATAAGCACCGATAGTGTTTTAAATAAAGATATAACAATAGAATATAAAGATTAGCTAAACTAAAGTTTATTTCATTAAAAAAATGTAGTCATGGTGGATTTATTGTACCCGACATGCAGATATTTAAACTAATACTTAACATCTAAAAGTTTTTCATGTTGGTCTGATACTTTTCAAAGTTGCAGCCCAAGCAGAATAAGAGATTTATTCAATTAAAGCTGAGGAGTCTTGAATCGTATAAAACAGTTCCATCCAACATCCACTGCAGACAGCTAAGATTCATGTCTTTGTTGACAATGGTTCTTTTAATTGTTTTAAGCTAATTTCACAATAAATTTGAATGTGATTAAAAGCTTAAGGTCCATTTTTGATTTTTATTTTATGTTAAATCAAGATTTTTAATGCTCACATGAAGACAAGAGAGAAAATATTATGTTTGTTTGCTGCTTGTACTTTGGAGCTCAACCAAAAAAAGTTAAAGAATGTCTGGAAAACTTTTAAAAGTGGAGAGTTATAGTTTAGTTTAGTAGTTGTTTATTTAATGCATGGTTTTTTTTGGGGGGGGGGGGGTATTTTGCTCTTTGCAGTTGCTTTCCAGGACTTCTGTACAATCGGTTCTGTTTTTTTATTGCAGCAACAGTAAAACTTAATGACTACAACAAGAGGCATGCAGGAAGTAAACACCAACAAATGGATAAATATGTTTAAAAAACATTTTTAGAAATTAAGAAATAATTTTGATAGTAGAAAATGAGATCTGTGATTCTCTGGAAAATCTGTTTTTAAATAGATACCAGCATTCCGCTCATATTCTTTTAAATAAAAAATAGAATAAACAAACACAAATATCAGTCACATGAAGTTATGCCTTCATAATTTTTTTTGAACAAAAAAAAACAGAATGTTAAACACTCATCCACCTTAGAAGACTCTTGAAAAAAGAATGAGAAATGTAAATGAGATACACTGAATGTGGTCTGGAAACCAACTCTGGGACTTTTTTATTGCCTCCTCTCCTAATTCACCTGCATCTTTAATTTGTACATCCTCCATCCACTGACAGACTGAAATATGAGGATGAACAGACAGATGAGACACAGTCAGATCACCACTGTCAATTTAAACTGACATCAATCACCAATGAAACTTGTCACAGTCACTTGGAGAGTCACTGGACTGAAATAGAGTCTAATAAATTTAAGAACTGATGGTTTTATTATTAAATAATTGGTAGCAATGCTGCCTGGTATTAGCTGTGGTGGGGGGGCTAAGGAACTTAAACATGCTTTTTTTTATCTTATCTCACTTTGTTTGTTGTTCAAATCAGATGAAACTTTCAGGTTGTAGGCAACTACCTCAGCATGGATTTTTAAAAACTGGTCACACCATCCACTCTTCCAACCGCTTAAAACACTAAATTCGTTGCACTTTTTCACACCCTTTTATAACCAGGGGTTGCATTTGTATGGTGCATTCATTTACAACATGTAAAGTCAATAATCCACACTGAAAAAGTTATCAGATGAGAAAAGATCTTCCACTCCCTGACTGTAGCAGTTTCTTGTGACATGACCAGAGTCAGACAGCGCATCGCATGTGGATCAACAGAGTTTTAGGGACGTTCTCTTCCATTGTGGCCTGATCTGTTAACTTGCTTCTCTCAACACATCAGTGCAAGTTGCATATCCACTTAATGGGAAGAAATTCAGCTAAAAGACGAAATGGTTACTACTACCTAGACCAGGGGCACTCAATAGACCTGGTGACATCTATATGTACCTCCTGCACAGCTCCAGGGAGAGCAGAGGAGCTGCTGTATACATACAGGTGAGCAGTAGATAAGTACTCTGTACTTAACCTGTATGTACCCCCAAACTTACCTTCTACATACCCCCATTAAAAAGGTACTGGTAAACAATGTAGCTTAAAACGTTTTATTTTTTCATGCCTCTTAACAACGTTCTAACATAGTATAGTTATAAATATATTGTGACGATTAAAAAAAATCAAAAGAAATGAATAAAGTAGTTGCCCCGCAGTTCTCTAAAAATCTCAGCCAAATCATATGTTTTTGAATTAAAGCAACTATTGGACAATCCAGCTGTCTGTCTCGCCGAAGCGCCTCACTTCAGCACTTCCTTGGATCCTCCATTAATGCATGCTGGAGCATTTTTCAGCAGAACATCACGGAAGTGAGAGGAGGACAGAAACAGCCTTTTCAGCTAGCAGAAAACCAAAAACTAGAAAGAGGAAAAGCCAGGGTGAACATTAGCATAGTATTTTGATGGCTGGTGTTTTTCTTTCTCTTATTACAGGGTTTCTGCAGGTTCAAGGAAGCCAAATTTAAGACTTTTTAAGACCTGTTTTAAGGCTGCTTTGATCAAATTTAAGACCTTACATTCACGGAATGAGAAAGGGGATGTGACCACCTTACAAATAGTTCTGACTAAACCTTTATTGGAAGTGAAAGTGCAAAAAAAAAATTGATCTGCATTATATCTTATGGAAGTGTATTGCATTCACCTGAAAATAATTTTAAAAAGCTCCTTTTTACTGAATTAATGAGATAATAACAGCCTTAAGTGACCTAGACCCTTCTAGACCCTTGCGGTCTGGTGTACTGATGAGTTTCAGATCTTCGTAACCCAGAAATCATAGGGGCCCTAGAAATGTAAGACCTTTGGACACTGAATTTAAGGATTATTTATCATTTTTAATGATATTTAAGGCCTTAATTTTGGAAATGCAAATTTACAACCTTTTAAGGCTTTTTAAAGACCCGCGGATACCCTGTATTACTGTGGCAATGTGCGGTCCCATGTCCGGGGGAGGCGCGGCCTAGAGATTATAGCCGACAGACAGGAGGGGTGAGAGCTGAGACGTGTTTGTGTAAAAAGCTAGCGATACCTATAGCCTGTTTGCAACTTCTCTATTGCACTTTTAAGTACCAGGCTGTAAAATGTATTGCTACCAAAAAGTATAACTAAATTTAACTAAAAAGGACCAAAATAATTTCATAGACTAAGAACTCTGAAAACCTCCTCAGACATTTTGCTGAATATGCAGATCTGAAGAAATCTTTTTATTTTAAGTTTTTATTCTAACGTCCATTAAACCATCAATATGATAATTATATACAACCATAGCTCTAGTTCCTTCTACAGTACAGGAAACTCTGCATATGACCCATTTCTTGCTCCATAAACGATCACAGTAATAGCAGCTCCTCAACACCTTCCTGTGACTGACTGTAAGACACCTGGAACACAAAATCCTTCAGGATTGTGTTTATAACGATGCATTTATATAAGTCTTGAAGTGTGGATTCTCATTTAGCAGCTCAGAAAGTAGCCATGGAGAGCAGCTGTCAGAATCGCTGTCAAACTGCTCTCTGCATAACTAATTTGTGGCTGGAGGTGGTTACACCTCTGGGACCGTCTGACACTGAGGGGACCCAACCAAACGAGCTGATCAGCTGATTGAGAGGCTGGTGTCTAGGTTAGGTTCATCAGGAGGCAAAGGGTGAGTGTACAGTCAGGATGAGACTCCTCATAGACGTCACCAGGGAGCAAGGAGGAAGCTCAACAGGAGTCTACACTGTTATATGGTCATGGAAACACCACAGTACAGATTATATTTGAGGAACCAACCAGGGAGCAGAGTTTTCCTCTGGGACAAATATGCAGGGAGTTGGAGCTTGAGGTAGCAGTAATGGATCAAAATGAAGACAAACTGGAGCAGCACTGAGTATGATAAAGGTCAAAACCATTAAAAACAATTCAAGATCATTCTTTTAAAATATTGATTATAGAATCTGACACAAAAAAAATAATACACAGAGCTTTAAATGATAAAATATGGCCCTCAATAAGAACTATTATTACAGGAATCTTTGATGTTTTTAATGTTTTGGACTAATCTTTAAAAAGAAAAGGTGCAACTGACAGTAGACTGACATAAGTCCCCTAACAACATGTGAATTGGTTCAGTTTGATGGAACTGCCAGTTCTATTTATTTTAATGTCAGGGAGATCTCAAACATCAAAGAGATGCTTTGGTAGTGGAGATATGCTGCATTGAGGCCAGCCTTCAAAGAGTGCAGCATTCATCCAATGAATACCTTTTTTTAAGTAGCAATTTCACCCCATCCTCTGAAGTGACCAGCAGCTCTCATCTACAGAGAAATATACAAGATGAGCCAAACAGATCTGCAGGATAACAACACGGTAACCAGGAAACTTACAAATACTTTCATTATAAGCTTTTAATGCATTTCATGAACATGCATAAGAGTGTACATTAACATGACACACTTATCTTAATATATGAATTAAAATTCATGGAAAGCGTGCACCATGCGACTTAAATTAAAGAATGAATTGCAAAGTTAAACATTAAAGTAAATGGTGCAACTGCTAAAATGGTTTCTAAGCTTATATGTAAAGTTTTGGAAACCCCGGCTGTCAAAAGGGCCCAAATTAAATCAGAAGCACCTTAATTAAAATCACTAATGAGACAAGTAAAATGCCTCCTGTCGGGGCTGCAGCTGATCTCTAATGCATATAGCTTATATAAAGATTAGCATCAAATATAAAACCTTAAATTACACTTGAACTGAACGGAGTATTTATAGTCTTATGTTCTTTTTACATTAAAAAAGATTATGAAGAAAACAGCAGTTTGTAATTGAACATTGTGGTTGAAACAAAGGTAAGTGGTTATATAAACTCCAACAGAAACATCTCATTCAGATAAGGTTGTTTTTTATGCTCATTCACAGTTATGATTTAAAGAAACATTAAATTGAATTGAGACATAAATAATGTGATTTTACTGCTTTAAAATCTGATCTGCAAGGATTATTGAGAGCATCACCTTGATATCACTAAAGCAATTAAAATCTCAACAAATGTTCAAGTAAATGAGGTTAAATGCACAGAGAATAAAAACGACTAATAGTTTCTGTCAATGTTAATATGAAGGAAATGAGTTCTGCTAACTGTGCAGCTGATTAAGCTTTAACATCACTGTGAACTCCTGGCAACATGTGAAATATTATGCAAAGAAAAGTCTGCAAATTAAAAGGAAATAAAAACAAAGATATAAACGTATTACAAAACATCTTATAACAGGTTATTATTGGAGGAGAAAATGGCACTTCATTCTGACATTTAGGACTGTTCTAATAATTAGTCACAGCATTTTTTTTTCCCCACCATAACTTTTGCTGACATTTTACACCTAAAAAAGATTTCTTCACTCTTTATGAGGCCCCACATAGGCTTCAACATAAACAACTATTACTGTAAATAATTCTAAATGTAATTGTATTTTTATATATTTGTGAACATTTCTGTTTGAAAACACGAGGAAACGTATGACGTTGCTGTAAACAAACATGAAGTGAGCTAAAACTACTTTCTGGTTTAATTTTAATTAATTTGTGTAGTGACTCACCATTCTGCTGGACCTCGTGAGGCTTTTTCCTCGCGCCTTGCTTCGCCCCGTCTGAGTCTTGCCTGCTCAGGACGTCGGACAGCGACTGGCGGGAACTCTGCCGCGCGGTCTGGCTCGAGACGTTGAAGCGCGAGCCCTTCTTCTTGGGCCGGTCCGACTCCGGAGCGGACCGACTCCTCTCCGGGTCGTGGGTTTCGGGCTCGGAACCGACTTTCACTAAGGCGTTCCTCGTCCTGGTTAACGCAGAGGTGACGGAACCCATCACACAAAAAGAAGAGGTTAAACACCTTAACCGGAAGCGGTTCCTCTGACTCTACCTTTCATTTTGCTCACCATAAAGAAGAAGTTGGAAGAATTGAGTGACAACAACCCATCAAACTGTCTGAGCGGAACATGCTTGCATCCCCCCCTCCTTCACGTTTCCTCCACGTCACATGGAGAAAGTTGCTCTGTCGACAAACACGCCGACCTCCCGGGACCCACAGGTGAAAACAAGCAGCATTAATTAGCCCTCAAGTTTCCAGGATTATTAAAATGCGAAGAAAAACCAGCGGCACTGAGCTAAAGTAACGACTAGGGTAACAATCACCAAAAAAGGAGATTATCAAAAATTCAGCTTTCTGTAAGATTTGAACGGTTTAATTAATTTTTTGTTACAAAAACTGAATGTAACAGCCTGTACTAAATGACAGTTGCATCACTCACCGATAGATGGCAGTAAAATCCAGCCTTTTGACTCAGTAAAAGTAGGGTTATTGATCTGATCATTTTAATGTGGATTAAAAGGTGACTCACTTGTTCAATTCAATTAAGTTTATTTATAAAGGTAAAGTATATTTTAGAAAGTTCACAACACAAGTCGTCTCAAAGCGCTGAACAAAGCAAAAAAATCAGTTCATTTCATGTCTGAATGTAATGGTTTAACTATTATGAAGTAAATAATAAAATTAAGAGAACATCTAAGTTAATTTTTACTTTTAACCAATCATAACTAATTATTTGTTATGTATGATATTCTAAATTTTTAAATAAATATAAACATAGTGGAAAATATTGTTTTCATTATCAGTCTTTTTTTTAAATACAGTATATCCTCTTGCATAATAATGTTGCCTGTTTGTGCCATAAAGTTTGTTCTTTTGTTGAGTCTCATCTTAAGTTTAGTGTTGATCATGTCACTAAACTTAATATTTGCCACAAAATTATTAGTTTAAAAAAAAAGCTTTATGAAGTCTCATAATTTCAAATCCTAATTCTACTGCAAATGTGCCTCAGTATGACACACATAACTGTCATACCTGCAGGAGGTATTATACACCATCTGTTGTTCCCCATGGGACTTTGGGACACTGCTTTGGGTGCTTCCTATTATTTAGTTGTAGTTCATTAGACTGCATTATCTCAAGTTTCAGATTGTACACAGAGGTGCATGTTTGCAAGTAAAACCTGAAGCGATTCAATGCAAAAGCTCTGCATACAATAAAATAATTTGTCTTAAATCACTCTATCCTATAACTCCAAAAGAAGGGTTTCTCAGTCGTGTCGTGTGCTTTATTTAATCCTGTAATATCCCATTGAGATTAAGAATCTCTTTTCCAAGTGAGACCTGAAGGACGTTTAGTGTGTTTAGAGTTGCAGATGCATCATCTGTATTGAATGATCAAATTGCCCTGTACTGCTGCTATTAGTGATGGAAGTTTAGCAGCAAATATATCACATGTACAAACTGCCTGTGTTTGTTTCCTTTTAGATTATTTCTTTTTTATTGCTTCTGCCTGGATTTATTAACTTACCAGAGCAGAATGTTTATGTATGGCCCTATTTCTTATAATTAAATAAAGTTATTATTACATAATTGAGATTAAAGTGTTTGTGTTGAGAATTTTACAGTTTGTATACTGAATTATTACATTTTTATAATCAATGCTTTTTTATATAATAATGTTTAATGTTAGACTTGTGCATACAGCTGAGTTAAAGTCTTCATGGTTTATTGCAGCATACAGGCAACTGTGACATCTTCAGCATACAGAATTCTTGTGTGCATGCTTTATCAATCTATACACATCCTGCATGGTTACAAAGAAAGGTTTCTGTGGACCTCACAGGATTGTTGTAGTGTGCTGATTTTATCGTTGTGTCTAGACAAAAGTGACTTTCAGCAAAGAATGAAGCAAAACAGTCATCTATCGGGTTACTGGATCATCACATATAAAGGCACTTTTTAAGCTGTTTGCTTTTCACGCGTTGCTGAGTGGTTTTCTTGCTTGTAGCCCCGGTGAAACGTGTTTCTTCTTATTGCTTGTGCGTCGACTGTTTGGGAGAAACAGAGACGTTTTCACTCCAAGTCCTCGTGATTCTGGGTCGACTCATTGATCACCTGGAAAAGGATGAAAAGTGGCATCAAAAGAAGTGTGTCAGAGCTCAGTGTGTGACCTTAAATCAGCTCGTCTGTACCTGACCATCCCTCGTCTCGATGGTCTTGATGACAACTTTCTTTGTTGTCATAGTTTCAACTTGAGGTTTCGATTCAATCACTGCATCTAGGGAAAAAACAGCATGTCTAAAACTAATGTTTTACTGCAAAAATATCATGCAAACGTTGACTTTACCCCTCAGGTTTAGAGCAGAGAAGTTGGGCATCGGGGTGGAGATTCTGCAAAATAAAATACAAGCCACAAATGAATAAACAGATTTTAAATTAAATCTGATTTGAACACGATGCATCTTCAATTATTACCGGCTCTCCTCTCCTTCCAGCAGCTTCCTGTAGGTGGCGATCTCGATGTCCAAGGCCATCTTGACATTTAGAAGGTCCTGGTACTCTCTCAGGTGACGGGCCATCTCGTCCTTCATGTTGTGAATGTCCACCTCCAGGCGGCTGATGTTGTCCTGGTAACCACTGGCCTCCAGAGAGAAGTTCTCCTCCAGCTCCCTCATCTGACGCTCCAAGGACTCATTCTGTCACAGCAGGCAAAAATGAACATTTCATCTTTGTTGCATGTTTTAATATTTCTAAATTACTATTTTAAGATATTTGTAGTCAGTTTGAATGCTCCCAGGTGCACACTCACAGTTCCTTTCAGAGCATCCACCTCACAAGTAAGCGTCTGAACTTGACGCCTGTAGTCATTGGCCTCCTGCTTGGCGAGCTTCAAAGCTTCGTTATTCCGGGCCGCAGCTTCGGTGAGATCAGCAAACTAGAAATATTGGATGCAAACAGAGAGGAGAAACAGACAGGCAGAGGGACAGCTGAGAATCCAACTCCTCCATAAATTATGAGTCAGAGGAGAGTTTTTACAGCAGCAGCAAGGGTGAAGTGGGGAGATTTTGCAAGATGTGAGCATGACGAAGGCTACCAGGCATGGGGCTGCAGTTTGGTGGCTGAGGATGTTTTTTGATTGTTAAAACTCTATAAGGAGCTGATAAACAGTAAAAAGTGTAAGTACCTATTCATTAGTGAGCTTTTACATTAACATGCTTATGCAGGACATTGTTTGTTGACAGCTTTAGAAAGCATTCTATTGATTTTTTTTACCTTAGATTTGTACCATTCTTCAGACTCCTGGATGTTTTTGGAAGCCAGGTTCTCGTACTGCAGACGGACGTCCCTCAGAGCTGCTGTCAGGTCGGGCTTCGCCACCTCCATATCAACCTGCACGTGCTGCTGCTGCTGGACTTGGTTCTGCAGTTCCAGCATTTCCTGTAACACAACCAGCAGCAGCGAGGCGAGCAGAACACTCTGTCTTAATGTCCCCTTTGTACACTTGGAAAAGCTCACAATCCAACAAATTTAAGCGGATTAAGAAATAATTGAAATGATTTGGCTTTCCCTAAAGGTGCCTTTCACAAACTGCAGTGCACGTGCTACATTCCTGCAGCAGAGTGATTCAGCTTTGTCCACAAAATGAAGGAGGAAAGCTTACCTCATCATGCAGCTTCTTGAGGAAGTTAATTTCCTCCTGGAGTGAGTCAACCTTCCTCTCCAGGTCCAGTCTGGCAAGGGCAGCGTTGTCCACGTCCTGCACCGTGACACTGACTCTTAATAAGGTGACTTGTAAAGGTGACATGAATTATTCATGCTGCATTTGCTGACAGTGGTTAAAAAAAACTTTCACACACTGTAAAGAGCATTTAGGACGTTTCACACACACAAGTGTCCCATTGTGTGGCAGAGTAAGGTCACACACACATGCATTTAATAAAAATCAATGCACATGATGTGTGTCTCTACAGAGAACAGAAGTGTTGTCATGTGATTTTAATCTGTTGTGACTAGTTAGGCCACTCTAAGAGGAAAGTTACACTTTTTGATGAGCTTACATTTTAATAATGTTTCTATTCTATATTACATTTTTAGTGATCAATTATGTGATGTTATAACAATAAATTATGCAAGTAAACACAAAATAAATTGTCCGAAATTAGTTAAATCCCCACAACGTACTTTAAATATTATTGTAAAACCGTAGGAAGTGAACTTTTTATGTGGTGGTGCTTTTAAATTAGTCACTTTGAGCCAGAGGTTGTTCAGTAAAAACAAATTAAAATACTGTTGAAGAATGCTTTCATTCTGAGAAAAGGTTCATGCCTTTTTTTATTTTGGTTTGACTCAGTAAAGGATGCAGAACAATCAGAACCACAATTAAACTAACTCCTAATTTTTATAAGCTGCCATCTTAATCTGAAATTTCCCTCTAGTTCCTCCAGCTAAAATTGAAATGTAAGTTTAGTCATCATTTTGTACCCCCAGTTAATTAGGCATGACGCCTTTGTTTTTTTGAAAGACAAATCAGTCACTGTGCCAATGCATGGCTTTACCAGGGCGTTGGCAGGCTGGTAATTGAGGTATTAGCAAATGAAGCAGCTTTGCCCCTGTGCTAATGCCACAAACAAAGTGGACTATTCAGCAGGGTTTCCCAAACATGCTCAAGGCTGGAAGAGTGACTGTCTGCCTGACTGAGCAGCAGCCGGCTGCAGGCCATGCATTGTTGTCTCTGTGCCACAGAGGCAAGCCGCTCTGGCACTTCCTTCCTGCCGTTCATACGGGCGACATCATGTAACAGATTCACAAAACACACACAAATATAAGTAATCAACTAAAGTGGTGTGTTTTGACCTTTTCTGTGCAGGGACAGTCATATGAAACAGTTCACATGACCCGTTAAACCCAGTGACAGGGAACAAAACCATAACAAGAGATTCTTGTGTGCTGATGCCGGTCCAGAACGAGACAGCCGGATCACATGGCGGCTTGTCTTCTCGCTCTGATAACCACATCAGATCCTCACTGTCCAGCTCGTTCAGCGTGACCTGTCAGAATTCAGCCGAGCAGCAGAAACTTGGCCTTTTGTTCCAGGCTGGCCAGAGTGCTCTTGAGCTGTTAGGAGTCACGTCTGGAATCTGCTGTTGTGCCATCAGAAGGGTGCATTCCTGTCTCTGCAGCTCATGAGCAAAAACTAGTCGGATTACCTAAAAGAGAAGAAGGGGGTGCACTCCACTGCACTGTTAGAGGTGTTCATTCAAATTATATGATATGAGAAGGTGTTGCAGTGGGAGCAATTCTACAAAAAATAAGAACGTTTAGCATCAAGCCATCCGTTTTTTTATATACTGCACCTGTCTAAAGCTTTGCATGTTTGCCTCTGCCTCCTCCCGCTGGGAGATTTCATCCTGCAGCCTGCAGAAAGAAAAAAAGCTGTTATTTTACAAATCTGTCACACTTTTCCTGATTCTCCTCTTTATTTGTGTCTTTTTCGTTTTTTTTTTTTTTACTCCTAGAAAAGTTCTCAGTGAGAGGACTGATAATTTTAGATAAAGCGGCGCCACGCCCCCTACTTCTCTCTCAGCCTCTCTATGTCGTCCCCCAGGTTGTCCCGGTGGACCTCCACCCGGGCCTTCTCGTTGGTGAGCTGGTCCACCTGACGCCTCAGCTCCCGCATCTCGTCCTCGTAGAGATCCCCGACCCGGGACGTGCCTTTGCCCCGCAGCTGCTCCAGCTCCGCCAGCAGGATCTTGTTCTGCTGCTCCAAGAAGCGCACCTTCTCGATGTAGCTGGCGAAGCGGTCGTTGAGCGACTGCATCTGCGCCTTCTCGTTGGTGCGATTCGTGATGAACTCGCTGTTTATGGCGTCGGACAGAGAGAAGTCCAGGTTCTCGGAGGACAAACGGGGCATGGCCGCGCTGCTCCGGAGCCTCTGGGTCTTGGCTGCGTAAATGGTGGTCGGTGCGGAGGAGAGCCCGTAGGAGAGCCGGGAGGAGCGCAGCGGGCTGGAGAGCTGGCGGCTGGAGTAGCTGGTCCGGACCGTGGCGGCTCGGTCCCCGCCGAACATCTTTTTGTAGGAAGAATGAGGTCCTGGTCTGTAGGACATCTTGCCGGGATCAGTTCAGTGTCCACCACCAGAGAGATGTGAGCGCGTCTCCTCACCTCTGCAGCGTCAGTGGGGCGCCTGGAAGGCGTTTCCTGAACCAGAACCCATTTATAGTCCCCTCCTTGTGCAAAAACAAAAAAAAACACCCCAACTGGAGTTTGACTGGCACTATGAGAATCCAATTCTAAATCAGAACTAACACACTTTGGCTTTCTGAGCAACGCCGCATTATTTTAATGTATGCGCACAATAAGAAAGTGTCCTGTTATCCTCTATTTTTCATCCCAAATCCACAACTTGACTCCTTTGGCAATATATTCAAGTTGAACAACCCCAAATGACATCTATAAAAATATGATAAATATCTATATTTTTATTGTCTTCCCCTAAATTTTGATCTGTTTTTAGGGGTTTGGTTCTTATTGGTTAGTTTAACAAGCTTTTATTGTGAAATTCCTTTTAAATAAATCTCAATGAAGTTGTGACCCTGATAGAAAAAGTGCTTTAATATCATGAAAAAAGCATTCTAATTTTGGATTTATTTATTCCTTCATGCACTTATTCTAATAAAGTTCAATGTGTGCTGCCACAGTGTTGACCAGAACATCAAGGGGTTATCACAACATTAAATCCACAAAATCATAAATCCAGCATTAACGTCACGCATTAACCTCCTGATGTTTGATTGAGCATGTTATGTTCAAATAATTACCCATCTTATTGATTTTTATACTTTTAGATGCTTGTTCTCTTGGCCGGAGGAGTTTATTGCATCACAAGACCAAAGTGTCACTCGAGCCATGTCAAAGTAATAATCAGCTCATCAGTGCATGAGTTTCCTCTGAGGGTGATATGAATGCGTCTTGTTGTCATGTGGGGGATGTTTTTTTTTCCCTCCGAGTGACAAAGGGAGATATTGTAAATGTGGAAACCACACTGAACACTCACAGAGGTCAAATCAAAGGCACTCAACATGTTTGCATGATCCTCTGGCATTTGTTCAGTTTGTCAGTTATGCTGATCAACAACAGATAATAGAATAATCTTTGTGTGAGCCTTTCCTCCATCATCCAGCAGAGTCAGTTCAGTGCTGACTTGCTGAGATTCAGTGATTCTGAGAATAGCTGAGCCTGTGATACTCTACACCTCCAAACCATACTCAGCTTCACTCCGTGGAAAGAAAAGATATAAAGAAAATACCAGACTCTGGCTTTGGTTTAGTGATGTTAGTTCAATGCACAAGCATTTCTTTGTCAGAGACTTTCACATTTTTGCCCTGGAGTTGTGGGTGGCTGCGGTGATTTGAAGCTGGCATGATGCTTTTTAGATATGACTGCAGGGAGATAAACAGAGAGCTGCTCTGATCTGTGAGGCATTTGAGCCTGGAGGAAGGGTTTTGAAAGGCCGCACATTCATGCAGGAAACAGGGACTTTTTTAAAGAGTTTTGTGTTACTTGTGTTTTTGTACTGTAGTAGTACTTGTTTAGTTTCAAGTTCAAGTGTTGAGTCAAACATTTGGACACGCCTTCTCATTTATTATCAATCGGACACTTTGATTAGAGTTTAGTCATTTTGTAAGAAATTTAGAGGTCACTTAATGCAAAACAGTAACGTTACAGTTATGAATTTTTATTTTTAACAGCATAATAGTTTGAGTTGTAAGCTCTTCTTTTTGGATCTTGTTATTATTGGGTGATATTTTATAAATTTTTTGACAGATGTTTGTCCCAGTGGGGCACTTTTAAACTTTTAACCATTTATCATATGTACAAATTCCATCCCAGTTTCTCAATAACTGTGTTCAAATGTTAATGTTTTGCTTTCAAAAGCAAAAAGATCGAGGGTTTAGATGCAAAAAGAGGGGAGATATAATAAAAAGATGGTTGAACTTTTCGCTTAAGGTCAGGAGTTTCATGAAAATGGACACATTTTAGAAGATTCCAGTAAACAAGGAGAGCGGTGCCTATTGATCCGTCTGTGCATGAAGAAATCTGGTAAAGTCAGGAGTGTGTTAAAGCTTTGAACTTCTTTATCTGTGAAACTGCCTTTTTAGGAGCATAAAATCTTCTGCAGTGTGTTGTCACAAGACCTCCTGCTACTAGATATCAAAGTATGACTGAAAGGCTTTATTGTAAAATGATTGTTAGTTGTGTTTTTAAAAAGTCTGTTTCCAAAACTAACATTGGTTGTAATAAATATCCTTATGTGGAATTCAAAGATTCAGTAAATCTAAACACATTGTTTTAATATATTGTTTCAGTTGATCAAATATTGGAATGTCTTATTTTCATTTAAATTTTAAATTGATGAAATCAGTGGATGTTTGAGAATAAATGATACATTTAGCTGCTATTATACACAATCAATTACCAATTTGTAGATAATCAGTTCTTCACGTGAGGTAGTGAATTTCACTAAAGAGTTAAATGTAACAGGGTGGGGTGGAGGACCCAAATGCAAAATGGAGGAGCAAGAGGCAGAGGTAAAAGTCAAAAAGGGATTTATTACAAAACAGAGGCTAAGGTACAAACTAGAAAACTAGATTAAAGGGGCAGGAAGATGAGCACTAAGAATAAACTAAACAGATCAACCAACAAGGAGTGACACTGAAGAGGGACTTAAATACACCAACGAGGTGATTAGCAACACAAGGGGCAGGTGGTGCAATCAGGAACACCTGTGAGACTAAACGAGGAAGCACAGGAGGAGGAGCACAGAGGACAAATCGAAAATCAAGACAATAACCAAACTAAGTCACATGAACAGAGACCAGAGCACAAATATAAACACATGAAAACACACGAGAACTCAGGACATGAAGACAAACGGGAACACGGAGCAGAACAAGAGCACAACTAAACCTAACAGATCTAAACATGAACAAAGGAGGCATAAACCAAAACACAGGGCTGAAGCATGAACAAAGGAGGCAAAGCAAGGCAAAAACTAAAACACAGGAGGGCTGGAGTTGTGACAAAATGATGTTGCAAACTGAAACAGAAATCAAAACAGGCTGTAATTGTAGCTGTGATACCTTCACAACAACTTCTAAGAGCTGTCGATCAAAGCCTTTCATTTTTTTAATGGAAAATGGATGTAAGAGTGTTTTTTCTCAGGATATTGAATGTGTCACTGTGAAAATTATGCTGGTCACAACATCTTCAGTAGTCTTTGCATATAAATTAACTATTTTGAGCTCATAAATATGGATGCATTGACAGGGATGTGTCCAGTGACCAAATGAATATTTCAGCTAAAATTAATTTGCTCTAAGTGTCCGAGCTCAGCCTTAGAGATGAGAGGAGCTCAGAGGAAAGCCGCTGCTCCTCCTCATCGAAAGGAGTCGGCCGAGGTGGTTAAAGCATCTGATCAGGTTGCTTCCTGGTTGCCTTCTTCTTGGAGCTGGAGAGTGTTATGTCTGAGTTTCCCTCCTGGATCAGTTACTCCTGCAACCAGACCTTGAATAAGTAGAGGAACATGGATGATTTTCTCTAAAGGCTCAATTAAAATGACCAAATAGACAAAAAATATACTGAGAAATAAAAAAGGCAAATGTCCAAAGGCTGTTCAGGATCCCCTGATGTGTAAACAGAAGCCTAGTTCTAAAACGCACTGGTAATTTACACAAAAAAAAACAAAAACATACTCTTAGAGGCAGGGCGGGGGCATGGAAATTCCTGCTCTGGAGCCCATTATGAGCCCACTCTGTTAGGGTTGGCCGGGATTGTCCCAGACAGAGCAGGGATTGTGTATTGCTGATCTGTCACCTAACTGCAGCAGCAGAATGCAGACAGCTGGCTGTAGTGATTGTCTATAGCCCTGGTGTTTGCTGGTGCCCCAGTTTGGGCCAAATATCTCCCATTCCTGTCAGTGCTTGGGATTTATCGCTCCGTCCTTTTACCCACGTTGCTAAGATTCCAGTTTACTCCAAAGCAACAGCTTTGCAGGAGAACTGATAAAAAGTGGGTGAAATAACGAGAATCGAACGAGGCCAAACATTAGTTCGAGTCCATCAGCCCGCTATGGGACGAGGGGGGGAAGCAGATTGTTTCTGGGCGTCATCACTTCAAAACTGCAGGCGCTGCTACAAAAAGCACTCTTTGTTTTATCTCGCATGATGGTGAATCACCAACTCACACTCCTGGTAGTCATAGCAATCATCTCTAACAATATTTACCAGAGATGAAACAGAGAATGAGACTACAGTATTGTTCAGGAGGAGGTTTGTAATGTGCTTTGTTAAACGTAGAGATTTTGTGTGTGTAGATGAAGGAGTTTGGCTTTTCTTTTCCCTTTGATCTGATTAATTAGTGAATCTCTTTGTGGTCAAGACATGAGATTTACAGGTGGGAGTGTTGCAGCATAGTGAGTGCATGAAGAGCAGACTGACATAAATCTAACGGTGACAATAATACACTGTCAGAGGCCCCCAGCAGCCTTTTATTGAGTCAGTGTGACAGACAGGTCGTTATCAAAGGTTCAGTTACTTTAATATGGTGCTTGAACTTTACTTCTTTACTTCTATGTTGCAAATTTAAACTTTGTTAGGGGTTTTAACTTAATTTCATGTGAAAAAGTGCAAGATGATGATGGAAAAAAATAAGAAAATGCAAAACAATGAACTTTATTAAGACTTTTTATTAACTGATTTGTGTTAAACTCACAACAGCCATCCACTGCTAAACTTTTACATTTCAGAAAGGCAAAAGGTAAAGATCAGAACAGATTTTATTTTCTAATTTGACGCAACACATCAGATTAAAGCAAAGGATGTGGTACAGTGGTGTGAAAAACTTTCTGCCCCCTTCCTGATTTCTTATTCTTTTGCATGTTTGTCACACAAAATGTTTCTGATCATCAAACACATTTAACTATTAGTCAAAGATAACACAAGTAAACACAAAATGCAGTTTTTAAATGATGGTTTTTATTATTTAGGGAGGAAAAAAATCCAAACCTACATGGCCCTGTGTGAAAAAGTGATTGCCCCCTGAACCTAATAACTGGTTGGGCCACCCTTAGCAGCAATAACTGCAATCAAGCGTTTGCGATAACTTGTAACGAGTCCTTTACAGCGCTCTGGAGGAATTTTGGCCCACTCATCTTTGCAGAATTGTTGTAATTCAGCTTTATTTGAGGGTTTTCTAGCAAGAAATGCCTTTTTAAGGTCATGCCACAACATCTCAGTAGGATTCAGGTCAGGACTTTGACTAGGCCACTCCAAAGTCTTCATTTTGTTTTTCTTCAGCCATTCAGAGGTGGATTTGCTGGTGTGTTTTGGGTCATTGTCCTGCTGCAGCACCCAAGATGGCTTCAGCTTGAGTTGACGAACAGATGGCCTTCAGGACATTCTCCTTCAGGATGTTTTGGTAGACACTAGAATTCATGGTTCCATCTATCACAGCAAGCCTTCCAGGTCCTGAAGCAGCAAAACATCCCCAGACCATCACACTACCACCACCATGTTTTACTGTTGGTATGATGTTCTTTTTCTGAAATGCTGTGTTACTTCTACGCCAGATGTAACGGGACACGCACCTTCCAAAAAATTCTACTTTTGTCTCGTCGGTCCACAAGGTATTTTCCCCAAAAGTCTTGGCAATCATTGAGATGTTTTTTAGCAAAATTGAGACTAGCTTTAATGTTCTTTTTGCTTAAAAGTGGTTTGCGCCTTGGAAATCTGCCATGCAGGCCGTTTTTGCCCAGTCTCTTTCTTATGGTGGAGTCGTGAACACTGACCTTAATTGAGGCAAGTGAGGCCTGCAGTTCTTTAGATGTTGTCCTGGGGTCTTTTGTGGCCTCTGGGATGAGTTGTCTCTGCGCTCTTGGGGTAATTTTGGTCGGCCGGCCACTCCTGGGAAGGTTCACCACTGTTCCATGTTTTTGCCATTTGTGGATAATGGCTCTCACTGTGGTTCGCTGGAGTCCCAAAGCTTTAGAAATTGCTTTATAACCTTTACCAGACTGATAGATCTCAATTACTTTTGTTCTCATTTGTTCCTGAATTTCTTTGGATCTTGGCATGATGTCTAGCTTTTGAGGTGCTTTTGGTCTACTTCTCTGTGTCAGGTAGCGCCTATTTAAGTGATTTCTTGATTGAAACAGGTGTGGCAGTAATCAGGCCTGGGGGTGGCTACAGAAATTGAACTCAGGTGTGATAAACCACAGTTAAGTTATTTTTTAACAAGGGGGGCAATCACTTTTTCACACAGGGCCATGTAGGTTTGGATTGTTTTTCTCCCTAAATAATAAAAACCATCATTTAAAAACTGCATTTTGTGTTTACTTGTGTTATCTTTGACTAATAGTTAAATGTGTTTGATGATCAGAAACATTTTGTGTGACAAACATGCAAAAGAATAAGAAATCAGGAAGGGGCAAATAGTTTTTCACACCACTGTACCTGAATTGTGGTGCAATTAAAAATGAATAAGAGAAAACAATCAGCCAGTGATGGGAGTTAGCGTGACCGGCTCAGTCGTGATCTGA
>SSNR01000522.1:243561-349927 GCA_006937965.1 Callopanchax toddi
TTTTTTTTTTTTTTTTTTTTTTTTTTACTTTAAAAAAAATATGATTTTGAAGTTATTTCAAATGTGTTTAAATTTTTTTTTTAATTATAATTATTTGAGATAAACTGGAATTGGCCAAACTTGGTATCAGCAGGAGTTGGAAATCCGTATCGTAATCGAAACCAGGTTTGGTACTTTGATTTGAGACTTCTGAATCAGTTTTTACTGAACATAATGCACAGCTAAGACTCACGTCTTGGCAGACTCTCTTCTCTGCTTCTCGTTAACTTCTAAAGACCCACATCCTCTGTCTTAGTGTGACAGTGGTACGGCAGCTGCACAGCACAAGACACAAAGAACTTCTGCTTCTTAGTAACACAAACTCAATTTTCTTGTGAATTCAGCACATTTAGTGTTCCTGAGTAATAAATTAAACACTGTGTGGAAAGCACTACCCTGTTTCAAACATGGTGGAGGTCCAGTTATTGTCTAGGGCTGCTTGGTCTTATCAGACATGTAGATTTATCAAATAAATGATCAAATCATCATAAGGGTTAGAGTTTAATTTATGAGGGTTTTCAGCAAAAGGATAAAAATATATTCATTCTGCAAAAAATGGATCAGGATGCAAAGCTCTCTTTTATATGTACCAGTAGTTTGTAATCTTTTTCTCTTATGATGAGGACTTTTACTCTTTGTGTGTCTCTTCATCATGCCAGCACTTTTTCATCAGATGTTTGCTCGTTTCAGAGAATCGAGCTTCAGCTGGATACCTTTGGCCCACAGTAACAGCAGAGGATTAACAGGGGCTGTTTTCCAGGTCTCCATAGTGACGGGCTAAAACTCTTGGAAAGAGTTCAGAATGAGCACTTTGTAAAGACCTCCGTCTCGCTCTTTGTGTCTCTTTGTCTCACTCTGTGTTTGGTTTGTTTGGAGGGTCAAGAGCAGAGAGAGGAAACACTTAACGCACAAAGAGGACAAACATTTAGCAGAATTTCATTTTTATTTGCTATAAAATCATCATCTGTAACTTTTTAAGATGATATGAAGCTGTCAAAACCAAATCAATATTGAACTTAAAAGTTAACTTATTGGTCAGCACTATTTAGTTCTTGTTTACCAAGTCTGAAGATTCAATAAAATACTCAAAACATAGTGAACAATATCAGTATGAAATCTACCAGAATGTGTGAAAAATTAGTTTTTACAGGTTTCATTAGAATTAAAACGTTATCAGCTGTCAGTTCCCTAATCATCAACAAGGGTTAATTAAAAACTCCTAAAGTAAAGAGTTTGTTCATTATTCTGTGATGTAACACCATGCCAAAGGGAAATACACAAGCAAAGAAGGAAAGTAATGGCCTTTTTATTAAAGGTTAAAGGAATAAATGTTGCTTTGTTGGAAAACAAGTTCATCACCCTGTAATGGGCTGAAAATTTGCAAAAAGAACAAATGTTTTAATCAAAATAAATAAAGGAATTTGTTTTATATGTACAAATATCATTCATCACAATTCATGACAGTTGTTGGCTTCTTCAGAGCCTCTGAAACAAAAGATCCTCCACACCTGCTTTAAGGGTTCTTTAAAAAATTCAGTGAGTTACTATGGAATCTCATTTCCCTCTTTGATTGATAAAGCATGTTTTATTTCACTTGAATATTTGAAACAAAACCATTTTGACTGGTTGTGGCAAAGAGTTTGCAAATCAGATTAGCAAGGATGAACCATTTTGAAACAAAGCACAACAGCATCAGTAAAAACAGAGAATCCAGTGGACGAATGAGGATTTGGGTCATTTTATTTTACAGGCCCTTAACATCCTGCAGTGCACCTTGCAAACACAAGACCACCTGTGCAACAGTGAAAGCCTGACAGAACCATAAAGCATTGCACAAATAAGACATTTTTTTTCTTTTTTTACATAAATTTACTCCAAAAGAAATTGTGGCTTTGACACTGAAGCAGTTTGAGTTAATGGAAAAAATGTGTTGAATTTATTGGTTGCTCCTACTTTACTCCTACGATTAACAGCTTTATTTCCAAGTAGAATAACACTCAAGAAGAAAATTTGCTTTTTTTGAAAATCTGTGTGATTTCTTGATAGGGTTTTAAGAAATAACCTAATCCAGTGTGAAATTGCAAAAAGTAGGGCCCAAAGCTGATTCACATGTTTTACCTTAATTATCACCTGATTGATTGATTATAATCAAATTTGATCAGAATGAAGAAAAGTGTTGTTTGAAATATTTTTTAAATTTTTTATTTTAATTAAATCCTTTTTTAAATGACATTTTCAAAAAGCACATTAGGCTGTATCGTTCGTGGAAATATCAGTAACTCCATAAAACTCAACCATTTTCATAGAGCAACTATAAATGTGAATGTGTGCATGAATAATGGATCCTCTGTGAAGCACTTTGGAAAAGTTCTATATAAAACTAATCCATTGTTATTATTTTGTGAAAAGGTCAAAAATCATCTGTACCTGCTCTACATGAGCAACTGCTGCTCAAAATAATCAAACTATTTCACACTGACTGATTCTTGATGTCAGATTTCTGATTTTCTTTCCCCCTCGTTCCTAAAATCCTAAAGAAATACACAAATACAGGCAACACAATGTGCAGTATAGGAGATATAACCATGTTGAAAAATGTTTTTTATTCAACTCAAGGAGAAATGGCTGACAGTGTTTGGAACAACAAACGATACCAGTCAGAAGCACTACATCTGTAAAAAAAAAAAAAAAAAAACATGTAATTTTAATTTGCTGATATCATTTTATTAGTAACAACTGAAGTTTTTGTATAAAAATATTTTTGACAACATTCCAACATAAATAAGAGGCACACATCTCCTCAGTCACTGCACAGATCTATGAGGTTCTTGTTAATGAATATTAAATTAACATCTTCTAGCAGCAATACAGGAAAAACATTTCCCTCAACACCAACAGTACACTCTTTTCTTTTTTTTTTTACTTTTGTGATTTTATAGTATAGGGCAGTACTGGCCACATCTCAGATGCAGCGATTCCAGAGAGTCCTGGGATTGTAATGCACCTTGCTCTCCATTAGATGTCCTTCTTGTTTGTCTCACAGCTGACGTCTCTCCCTCAGGATGGACTTTCCTGTCTGAGATTTTAAACTCAACTGAAACAAACGATGACAAACTGCCATTTCTGTTAGCCCAAGTTTTGGACGTGTCCACAGCCGGCGACACCCTGAAGCCTCTTCCTTTCACGCTGCTCGAATCGTGTTTTGCGCTTCTGTCACTGATGTTGTCTAAAAATGGGTCTGAGTCGCTTCCGTGAGGCATGTTGAAGTAGGTGCACTTTGGGGTCAGAGGCTTCGCCATCTCCTCGAGCTCTGATGAGGAAATGGCTGCAAGGGGGCTGTGTTGAGTTTTGGTATAAGATGGGGAATCTTCACTTGTGTTCTGGGCCGTGTCGATGGATGTGCTGTCTAAATTACCGTACATTCCCAGGGAGATGGGGGGTGATTTTCTAATGAGGTGATTCTCCTTCAGAAGCCATCTCCCTTGATCAATCAGAACACCGTCGGCTGCTGGTTCGTACTGTGCACTTTGTGTCTCGGCTTCAATGTCTGCTTTTAATGAGCTTGCGGCACTGAAATAAGAGAGATCTTCTTTGGAAGCCTTAGTTCCTGCATCACTGGAACAAAAACTCCTTGCACTTTTAATCCTGGAGCTGTGCAAGGCTTCTGAGCTGTTTGTAACAGTCTGTTCCTGATTTGTTCTCTCAGTCTTGCGTTTTGAACGACTTTTAAATGACGTTTGCCCTGAAGACTCTGCTCCACTATCTGAAACGATATCTACAGACTCCTGAGTTTTATATCCTCCACTCCCCGATGTCTCCGGTCTGTAATCAGATAAATCGGATGTGATCGGGCTTGGGAGACATTTCAAACCATAAGGACTGTCCTTCCTGGCTTTTGGAATGAGACTTTGTTTAGTTTGTACAACTCGAGCGTTGTCAGGCACTATCTTAATATTTCCCTGAGTGTCATATGTGAATACGAGGGAATAAGACTGGAGGGCATCATTCACAAAGTCAAGTAATTCCTGGGAAATTTCCACTGGGTGGGATAAACTGTTTCTTCCTCCCTCGTGATCTTCTCCCGCATCCGATTCATGAACAGTTTCTGTGCCTTTGTCATCCTCACACTGCTCCTCCGAGGAGTATTTTGAAGGCGATTCAGAGTTATGTTCAAGCGATGCTTCTTCACAGCTACTTCGGTGCTCAGAATCATTCCCCTCCTCCTCATCGTTTTCAGGTTTTTCTACCTGCTCTGGTTTCTCTTTGAACTTGTTTTCATCATCACTAGCCCTCTCCTCTTCCTCTACACTTATGTTTTCTTCAGCCTCTAACTCATCTACAGCTTCCTCTTCCTCTGCAGACTCTTTCTCCAGAACCTTCCTGTCTTCTGCCTGATCACATTTTACGTCTAAATCTTTCTCACTTTCCTCTTTTTGTTTGTTTTCGTCTTCTTCCTCGTTATATTCCTCCTCAGTAATATTTCTCTCAGTAACTTCCTCTATTAACTGATTCCTCTCTTTTTCTTTTCCTTCATCTTCCTCAGTTGTTTTATTGTCCTCCTCTACAACCTCCACAATTTCTTTGACTTCTTCCCAGTTTTCTTCCTCGTGTTTCTCATCGTTGACTTTCCTCGTTCCCTCAGTTATTTCTTCCTCTTCCTCCTCTGCATCCTCCTTAAAGCTTTGTTCTCCTTCCTCCTTCTTTTCACTACTTATAGATTCTGCTTCATCACCTTCATTGAGTTGTTGCTTCTCCTCAGTACATACATTGCCTCCTTCCTCATCTTCCTCATCTTTAAAACATTCGGTCTCTTCTTGTTGTTCTTGTTTCACGATGTTTTCTTCCTCCTCTACATCCTCACACAGATTTTCTCCTTCCTTCTGACTCTCATCAGTTAAAGTTTCTACCTCGTTGTCTTCCTCTTCCTCACTGATTCCTTCCTTCTCTACACTCACAGTACATGCACTTTCTTTTTCCTCATCCCAATCATCTGCTAAAGTTCCTGCCGCGCCATCTTCCTTTTGTTCCTCATTCCCAAATCTTTCATCCTCCTCTACATCCTCGCAATCATTTTCTTCTTCCTCCTGACTCTCTTCGGTTAAGGTTTTTGCTTCGTCTTCTTCCTCTTTCTCACTGCTTTCTTCCTCCTCTGTCTCATCAGCACCTTCTCTTTCATCTGTGTCCTCAACACTATCTTCATTTCCTGTTTCCTCATCTGCAAACCTTTCATCTTTTCTCTCATCTTTTTCGTATCTTTCTTCTGATCTAATCCTCGTGACCTCTTCATCCTCTGTAGGCTCTTCTTCGGTCCCTTCCTCTACTTTCTCAACAGATTCTATGTCACTTATTTTCTCTTCTTCACTTTCTTGATGCTTTTTATTCTTTCCTTCCTTCTCCATATCTCCTATTTTTACTCCTTCTATTTCCCATTCTTCTGTATCTTTCTTTTCATCTATCTCTTTTAGATTTTCTTCCTCTATCTCTACATCTTTTGATGGCTCCTCTGACTCTGTGTGGTACTCCTGATCTTCATCTGACTCATTTTTGTCCTGCTTTGTCTCAGCTATGACTCCGGCTGCATTATCAAGCTCTGGTGAAAATGTTATTTCATCTTTGTATTCACTAATAAATTGCTCCACGTCTTCCTCTGAGTCAGACTCGTTTTTAATCGTCTCAACAAACGTGCTCTCCTCGACTGGGTAAAAGCTTTTTGCATGTTGGATTGTTGAGGCGATTTCCTCTCGGAGGTCTTGCGGCATGTTCAGCTCCTCCATCAGCTCATCGATGCCCAGTTGCTGATCCTCAAACAGATCCCCGCCTTCAGACTCGACATCCAGAGCAAACTCTGTCTCTGACACTCTGGGGGACAGTGGCTCACTCTCAAACCTTTCTCTCAGAATCTGGAAATCCTTCCAGCGTTCTCTGAACTGAGAAGACGCTCTGCTTTGCAGATCAGTCAAACTCGCCCTCTGCTGTTCTTCGTTCTCAATGACAGAAATCTTCTGCAGGGATTCCATCATTAACATGGCCTCTGATGTGGTCCTTGACTGATCGCCCTCCCCTGGCGAGGAGCCTTTTAGGTTGTCTCTCAGAGACATTACAGACAGAAACGACAAGAAGGCTTTACACGATGATCCGAACACCGAGGCGACTTGTGTTGAGAAATTGGGAAGGCTGTTGGAATTCTGAAGGGTGGGCGATGCGTCACTCGTTCTTCTGATGCACTGAATCGATGAGCAAAGCTGCCGAAGGACAGGTTTCATCTTGTCTTTGGGGCTTAACAAGTTAGATGAAGACATTTCACCGTCTTCCGGACCGATTGCCTCTGCAGATTTGTGCACCCTGAGCCTGTTCTCGTGTGTTAAGGGGTCAGCTCTGACACTCGGCATTGAAACACACAGGCCTCGCGCTCTCTGTTCACCATGCAGCAGGGATGTCGCTGGTTCCTTATGAAAGAGAGGAACCGATAGACAAGAGGAGGACTTTTTCATGGCATCACTTACATTAGTCTGACGTTCAGGCATTTCCTCCGATTCAGAGTCATCTCCCAACTTAAACACAACCTTTGTCTGAGGTTCTGCTCCGTCTGTGCTGAGCTCTTCTGTGTACGGCGCCGAGTCTGGGCTGACCTTCTCTAACCAGTTCTCAACGTACTGGTGGATTTCTGCAGGCGAGGGACTGAGAGAGGGAATCGAACAACTTTCACTCAGTTCCACGTTGAGTTTGGGAGGTGACAGTCGACATTCAATCAGAGATTTGGGTCTGCTGATAGCCTTCGTGCTTGATGACGGGGATTTCTTTGGCTGCAAAATGTCCGACATGTTCTTCTTCATTTGCGGCCTACCGTTTGGCGAGTTTACATTGTGGCCGTTATCCTTTGCTGCTGATTTATTTGTGCTTTTCCTCTGAAGCGGAGTTGTTTTAACATTTTCAGAGTGAAGCGGTAAGGCTGAATCCTTTTTGAGCATCTTTTCATCTTTGATCGGTTTCTTCGACAGAGACTTTTCGGCTCCTTTACTCTTTAGACCACCTTTGGATTTCTCTGGTGAATTCAGACTCTTTCTCCCGACACTAGCATCACTGCTCAGCTTATCAGTAGATGAATTTTTACTGTGTTTTGAGGAGCTGATTTCTTTGTGTTTTTGATCTGTGCTGCTGGCTGAAGCTGAACTTTTCGGATTCCCAGCTGGTTTGAGAATCTTTTTCTTTTTGATGCTTTTTGGAGCGTTGTCTGTGTTTACTTCCTTCTTATTTTGTGGTTTGATAGCCTGAGTTTCAGTCGCCGGAGATGGATTGTTTGTAACCTGACGTGTCAGTGATTCTGGCTCTGATGACAGTGAAAGCATCTCCTCTTTCTGCCTCTTTAGTGACTCAGCAGTAGGCGGCTGCCAGTTACAATCTATATCACAGTCATTGCTGGAGGAGTGAGCCCTGGAGTCCGTGGACGGCTTGCTTTCTGCCACTGGAGGGGAGCTATGTAAAGAAGCTCCATCTGCACTGTATTCCTCATTTGCAAAATAGTTGTCATAACAGCCTTGACTCTCATAAATATGCATCACAGTCTCCGTGACCTCCATTCCGTTGTTCTGTATCTGAAGGACATCAGCTACCCCTGATGTCCTCGTGGACGAGCGTTTGTTGCTCGCTCCTGACGATGCTGTTTTACGAGGTTTGGGGATTGGCCTGCTGCTGCTGCTGCTGCTGTGTCGGACGATGCAGTACTCCTCTGTTGTCTCGCCATCTTTGGTTCTTTCCATGTAAGAGTAATGTCCCATGGTGCTCTCTTGAACCCCGGTCTCGGTAACCACCTTCACGTTCTCAACAGACGCCCTCTTTTTTACGTGTCGGGGACCTGGCGTAGGAATTCGCTTCGACCTTGTTTTCGTTTTACCCAAAGTTCCCTCATCGTTAAAGCTGACGGCTCCATCCTGGAAGTTCTCCTCTTTTCTTTCATCTTCTTGAACATTTGAGGGGTCTTTGGCAACGGCGTTGTTTGAGTCAGGCGAGTTGTTTCCTGACCCAGAACCAGAGGCACAGACTGTCCTCCTGCTAAGGCTGGAGCGGCTGAGCGTGGTCGTCCAGTGAAGCATCTCCTCCTCTTTAACCGTCAGGCGGACTTTCATCTCCACCGTTATGCTGCCGTCTGGATTCACACAGAAGGACTTTTCAATGTCGTCCTCATGAGGCACAATGCAAGCGCTGTGCTCATTATCTCCCCTCCTGGTTTCATATGTTTCCATGGATGTGTGAGGCTGAAAGGCCTCTGTTTCTGACGTTCCGTCGGGATTATGAAGGCAGCCGCTCAGTCTTCCATTCTGATACTGATTTATCTGATTTACAATGAATTGCTCTGATGAGAGGGAGAAGTTTCTTGAGCCTCTTCCACTCGAGAAGGATTTGTTCTTTTCTGTGGTTGGAATTGTTTGTGAGAAGAAATTGGAAGACAGAAAGAGAACAGAATTAGTCTATAAATAAAGAAGTTATTGAAACTCTGAACATGACAGGAAGGTTGTCTGTAGACCTTAGAGTTGTTGGTTTGATGATAAACTTCTCTAATTCCGGTCTGTCCTCTATTAGAATATTATACACTGAAAAGGTACCAATAGACAAATGTTTCTTCTTTAACAAAACAAACATTTTTCTTTAAGATATAAGAAATAATATCTTGTTAAATTTTTCTACAAGCGCAAACAAAAATGCATAAATAGATATCTTTTGAACTTTTAGTTTTGCATATATTATTCACTATAGTTTATTCAGGTTAAAAAAAAAATCTTCTAAACTCAAAATAGTCCAAAAAGCAAAAAACATGTTTCAATAAGAAAGTTTAATTATCATTACCTTAAAAATAGTGTTTATATTTTGAAATATTAGTATTAATGTACATTATATTAAAATCCTTATTGCCCCAAGTGAATAAAAAAATGCAACAAAAGAAAAATTCTCATGGCTTTTTATCTTGTGTGGAAGTTTTTTAAAAAATGAGTTACAAACATTTAAAATATTTGTGGAAATCTGGGGAATGGTAAACCTTTAAATCAGGTATTTATTGTGGTTGTTGTCATTTAATTTAGTTACATTTCTGTGTTTGTTCTTATGTGTCGGGAGACTAAAAACTGAAGAATCAGTCATGTTTGATTCACATTCTTCTTCCTCCTCTTGATCTAATTTTAAAGTGATAATATGCAGTTTTGCTTGTTTTGGGCTCCCTCTGGTGTCCGTTTTAAATTACTGCATTAAACAAGTTACCAGATCGTTTCAGCTTCTAAACCCAATATCTACCTGTTGAAATGTCTCCTCAGCCTTCATTGCTTTCTACATGAGCGGTTACCGGTATTTACTCCTTCAAAGAAATCAGCTGTGTTCAAGCGGGGAGAGATTGAAAAAAATCAGGAATCATGAGCTAAAAACACTCCAGCGCTAGCATAACAGCTAGCCACTTTGGGTTAGCCTAACCCTCGTGAGACACGTGACTTCCTGGACACCGTGACGGCGACGGAGATCTTGCAATCGTGGTTTTCCGGCTGTAATCACCAGATAGGGCTAAGTGACTTTTCATTAACTTTGTAAAGGCTCATATTAGCACATAGTGGCTCAAGGAAAAGATTTTAAAATATGAAAAAGTTGCATATTATCACTTTAAAGCCTAAAATTTGTCACATGGCAGAAAATGTCCAATCACAAGTCGTTTCAGTGGCAGTGACTGAGTTCTAAATATTTTCTTGAGCTAATTTGCAGCGTTCTCATTTTACATCCAGTTTGTAATATTTTTATGATTAAAAAAAAGTTTTTAAAATAATTATGTTTAAACACTGCAAAATGATTAATTACCTTTAAAGGAAACATCAGTTTACTCTAAAGGAGTGAAGAATGGATGTTTGAATTAACAGCATGTTTTTTGGGGGGTTTGTTTTGTTTTTTAGACTCTTCCCAGTTTGGAATTTCATGAAGGACGTACAATTTTTATAATTGCTTTACACTGCCACCAATATAACATAAAACCAAGGCTTTATAATAAAAACATCCCATATTCAAGCTGCAATTAGTTTGGTAATGTCTATATTTACTGCTGCTCATATAAAACATGTCATTTAAAGTATTATTTTACAGGTCATTTCCACACTTACGAATTCCAGGCTGTACCGCTGATGCCTCTACGTTTTCCACAAACAAGATCTGAGCGGTCTGGCCCGTTCCATGGAAATTGTAGTTTCCTAATCTGAACGGCTCGCTGCCAGCTGCCACAACAACTCCAGAGCACAAGATCAGCGCAGCAAGACCATCAACCTGGAAGAAGATGAGAGGGAAAACATGAGACACTATTAGGTGAAAACTGTTGTGTCCAAAACTTTGTCGTATCAAGTGTGGACAATTATGCCCCCACGTGTTTTTGTCTTGAGGTTTGCCACCTGATAGACCAACGATCAGAGAGATAAACCAGGATTACAAGTGGTAATTAAACCTAAAGGTCCCTTTAACCTGAGGCTGTTGTTAAAGGGAAGGCAGGATTAAATAAGTAACTCACCAGGGAGGAGACGTTTACCTCTTGAAATTTCTTTTACTAGGTAAAGTGACATCGCAGAATTACAATTTACTGTCCTGTATTATCTGTAATATTATAAAAGTTCATTTCCCCTTTGGTCCAACTATGTGCATGGAGGAAATGTGGACAGATGAGGCGTTATGATCACTTACTCTTCTGCCATCTGCAGAGTAAAGTTTCAGCACTGGAAACTGGAGGATCTGAGACAGGTAATCCAGCAAAGCGTCAAACGTTGGTGCTGTTCTCCTCTGCAGCACTATGGTGCGTTTAACAGTAGGATCCCTGTTTTTGATGACTAAAAGCTTCTTGGGTGTCCGTACTGCCACCCTCTCAGTGACCTTCGCTGGCCTGCTGGTCCCATCACTCCCTTTTCCAAACTGACCAAATTGGAGCCCTTGGCGCCTTCGCCTCCCCGTGCTGAGCAGTCTGGTTGTATTCCAAGGTACCTGTCTCCGGTTCACCTCATCCAGGTTTAACGGCTTCACCCGTTTCTGATCAGAACACACGTAAGCTCCCCCATCCTGTAAGTCCTCTAAAGCTTTAACAAGGTGAGTTCCCCGCGGGGTGGTAATGGTTCTTACTCCAAACGGCAGAGGCACTTTTTTGGACAGAGCATCCAGAAGAGCATCAAATGTCTTGAAGGAGCGGGCGGTGACGATCATACGATGGCCACTGAATTTGTGATCACCACTTTTGTAGAAGCAGACTCTTTTAGAGACTGAAGGTTCAGAGAGGGGTTGTAAAGGTCGGGAGGGTAACGTCTGCCCACTGCCAGATGGCAGATCCTGGGTCGGGGGGTCGTGGACAGATGTGCTGCTCATACTGACTGAAGGTGGCTGGAAAGAATTAGAAGATTAGCAGATTAGTACAAATCAAACTTCATGCATCTTCTAACATTGAGGTTATCAAAGTTTTAACTTTGTATAAAAAGAAAGTTTTAAAGACAGTTTAAAATTTAATTGCTGCTAATTTGTGGTTGTGTGAAACTAAACAACACAATCTTAATACACACATGCACACATATAATACATATAAGAAAAAAAAATAGAGCGGTAACCTATAATGTGTCCTATAACTAGTATAAAAGGTTTAATACAAGTAAGATAATAGAACATCATCATGTTTTGTTGGTGAGAAAATGATGTCATTTAGCTTTAACACCTCAATGTAAATAAGCTGATCAAGTTAACGGAAATACCTGTCTGTAATTTGGAGAAAAAAGCTACAGCATCATATTCTGTACCCTAAAACATGGAAATACACATCTTTAAAAGGAGCTTAAATAAAAAGATGTAGTACTGGACTGCTCTGATGGGCTAGCACTGCGTCTGAACAGCCTAGCTTTAGATGACCATGCCTGGACTTTAAAAGTAGAATATCTTGTGTTGTGTCAAAGTCTGTTGATGTATTTAAGATTCCCCAAAATTCTTTTATCATTACGACTACACCAACTCGTAAAAAACCAACAACTGATTTCCTCCTAAACTAAGTCTCCACTCCCCTTTGAACAGCTAATCTAAGCTGAGCACATGTTTAACATCCCTTAAACATAAAAATAAATGAGAAAACTTAATTCCTAAAAGAACAAAATAAAAACTGACCTAGAACGTAATGATCTAATGAAACAAAAGCTTACCATAAAGTTGTTGTTTCTTCTTAATTACAACAGTAACACAAAGCGTGCATGTGTTACTGCTGCACGGGCAGCTCAAAGCCTCTCAGCATCGCTCCAGAGCTATTTTGGGACATGCAACATGACGGCCAATTGGCTTAATCTTTACTAATACTTAATCAGCGTCTAAGGTAAGAAAGAAAGAAGAATACATTCGAAATCTACTAAATGGAGATGCAAGCTTTAATTATAATTTGTTTCATTTAATTCTTTTTCCATAAAGAATGAAGCTATGATTATTTAAGTAAATAGTTTTATAAAGTTTTTTTATGTAATTTGTTAGAAATCTCAATTTTTAGACATAATTTTTTCAAGTTTTTTCACATTATGAACAATTAATGTGTTGTTTTTATTATAAGTTGCAATAAAAGATAACAATACATGAGCAGATTACATGGTTAAGTACACAAATGTGTGAGTGAGACAGTAAGAATGATAATAAAAGGCCATAAAAGCAAACATAACGTCAAAGTTAAT
The DNA here is from genome assembly GCA_006937965.1 of Callopanchax toddi. Lineage (NCBI taxonomy): Eukaryota > Metazoa > Chordata > Actinopteri > Cyprinodontiformes > Nothobranchiidae > Callopanchax > Callopanchax toddi. The sequence goes on from SSNR01000522.1 coordinate 256,293, forward strand.
TGATGCAGGTGAACCTTCACTATTTCAGATACCACAGGTGACTCGTTGGACTATTTGGAATTTGCTAGCAGCCAGTGTAATCAGATTTGAGAAGCCTTCACCTAATAGGGATTAGATGAAAGATTTTGCGCCCTTGCTGACAGCATGAAGCAGAATAAAGTCTTTAGGGAGTACTTTTACCTCACAGCAGGCATCAGTAATTCCACCATCAGACCTCAGGACACATCAGCAATAAGTCATGTGAAAATTCACAGTTCATAATGAAAAATCTAATGTGGTACATCTGCAGCAGTTTGGCCTAAAATATCCAAAGAATATACTCTGATAGATATTGATTTCAGGCCATTTAAACAGACAGATAATGGCCTAATGGGGTCAGAGCTGCATCACTGTTCTGCAGTTACCAGGCACAGTGCCAATTCCCAGCAGCCCCTGACTGAGTAAAAGCTGTTAATAATTCTCACTAACATGTGTGGCGTGTTGGAAGCTGGGGACTGTCTGGTGGGAATGGGGATGAGGTCACACAGAGTCCAGCACAACAAATGGGCTTTTATATTGTTTAGGGGTGCAACACAACAAAGATATCCCAAATATTTTGTTCTTTTACATTTTAAAGATAAGCTTTGAGTTGCTCAATGCCCATATTTATATCAGCAACAATGAAATTCTCTGAACAATACCAACAATGTTCACATGACTTCATACATCAGCATTAGCAGCTACAGCTGAAGCAAAACTAACAGAAAAAACAACATTCAAGCAGGACAAAATCCAATGAGGTTCCACAAACTAAAAAATATATAACAAAGTAGACAGGAACTTCCCTCTGCAAATAATGACATTAACACAATTTTTTCTAAGAAAAACACTGTTGATAGCTTTATTAATAGTAGTAGTAGTGGTGGTAATAAGAGTAGTTCTAGTTGTTTTAGTGTTAAGAGCAAGAGTAACAAAATTACACTTAAATTACTAGTTGAGTCAGTGATTTTGCATGGCTAATGAAATGCAGCAGTCCTAAATGATTTAATTATTTTTTATGAGAATTATAATTTTTGTGATTGCAATAAAATGATATAAATGTGTGTATGTAAATACATATTTTTGTATGTGTGAGAAAAATTAAACATTTTAAATATTTGCATAGAGGGTTAGGGTTATTTTTAAACATGAAACAAAACTATATTGGAAAACTCATAAAAGGACAAGCTTTTCTGAAAAAAACATTGCACTTTGGCGCCATCTAAAGACAAGTAGCTGTAGTGCTCAAATAAAGCTTTTGTTTTGGTAGCGATTATAGTTGTGTATAAATGTGGGCATTTATCAAGTTTTAATTTTTTTATAACTTGTTATTTTATGCTTATACGATGGTAAGTGAGATGGCTGCTATTTGTCGCAATGTGAACATTTGTAATCAAGGTGATGATCGTTGTTTTGTGTAGATTAACTTCCCTTGAATTTGTTCGGGCATTGACTAGTCAGGTCTGCTACACAACGGACAATCTGTGCGGTCCCCGGTCCGCCGCCAAGTTGACGCCGCCGCCGCTTTCTCTTCAGTGGCGTGGTCTTTTGTCGCAAATTTTATTTTTTTCCGTTTGCGCCTTATTTTTAAGTTCCATTAGATCAGTCAACATGGGCAAGAAGGAGGAAGAGGAGATAATCAGAATCGCGAAAAAGATGGATAAAATGGCGCAGAAGAAAAACGGGGTAAGATGTCTCAGAGGAATGAATGCTGTTAGCCAAACATGCTAACGTAGCTAACTCCAGCGCTAAAGAGATGTCATGGGGTTGAGTGTAGGCTAATTTCGCTACTTAGCTGTTCTATCATTGTGAAGAAATTCTGCACCTGTAATTATTAATTCAGGGTAGTAATTCGTCCACCTCATATACAGGAACCTCTAATAACATTTTCGACACGAACTTTAGGATTAGCGCATTGACTAAATAATTAGCTCTCGGTACTGTAGTCTGTTTACGTCGCTAGAAGTTAGCACAGTAGCAGCAACCTACTGGTTGTCCTGTGTTTGTATAGCAACAAAACACCATGCTGCATGTGGTCAGTTTTGTTAAATATATTTGTAAGAAAAGATACTTGTTTATCTGAAATGATAGCCTTGAAATGAAATAGATTAGATTTTTCTGAGGTGCAAATAACAATAACAACAGTTTACAACTACTTTGTAAATGCCAAAGGCGTTAATAAACCTGTAGCTAACAACTCGTATTTCTCTGAACCAAACAGTGTATTGTTTTTCCGAAGGATCCTTCTATATTGTAAAAAAGGAAAGCTTAAAATAAGCGGTATTGTTTTGCACAAGTGATGTATTAAAATGCATTGCCGAAACGGCAGTAATAACAATTTTACAACGAAATTTCACTGACATTCGTTTTAAAATTTTAAGAAAGAAAAAGTAGTATTTTATAGTTGTAACAACCCCTTTTTCTACCATCACCCTTTATTACAACATTGTGATGTTTACAAATCCACGATTCAGTGTTGGCAATATAAAGTTCATGTTTCTGTTATTAGGGAACAAACTAAAACATTTACATTAATTCCTAAACTACAATTAGTTATATATATTTTACTGAGGAGGTTGTATTTGAAAATATTTAAGATAAAATTTATTTAGGAATTTATCTGAGTACATTTTCCATTGCACTTCTAAAAACAAATGTTTGAAATAAAACCTGTACATATTTTTTTTTTACCTATTCATCCTTTTGTCAGGCTAACTATTACCTGAAATACAAACATTTACAAAATACCATTCAATAACATTGAATGGATTTGCATTTGTAGAAAGTCTATTTATGCCAAATCAAGTAATTGTCCACGATGAAGCATACAACAGAGTTTGAGAAGAGGTTGAATTGATGAGGGATGAGTTGAAGTTTCTTAAAGTTTTCCTCTTCTGCTCTGCAGGCTGGGGCTCTGGATCTGTTGAAGGAGTTGCGGAATGTTCCAATGACATTGGAGCTGCTTCAGGTATATTTCTTCATTTATTTTCAAGGTTTACTGTAGTTATAGGTGGTGTTGACTTGTATTTAAACACTGACACGATGTCTTCACACAGTCCACAAGAATTGGAATGTCCGTTAATGCCATCCGTAAACAAAGTACTGATGAGGAGGTGACATCTCTAGCCAAGTCCTTGATCAAATCATGGAAGAAGCTTTTGGGTAACTTATTCTTTTTTTTTAATCATTGATAATTATGTAAAAAGTGTTTGTATCTGTAAAAATCACATTTAAACATAAATTGTAAATACATTTCCCCATCAGCCCTATGTTAAATAATATTTCTGTCACTTATACTACTCAAATTAATCTACATTTAAATTATTTCTATTACTTCAGATGAGCCTGGAGGTGGAGATAAAGCTTCAGATGAAAAGAGGAAAGACCAAACAACGCCTGTTGTCTCTCCCTCACAGGGAAGTCCAGAAGCAAAAGAAGAGAGGTGACAACAAAAATAGTTATATTTAAAGGTTTTGTTTAAATTTGTTTCTTCCTTTTTGGCATAATGATAACAATAGTACCATTTATTTTATAGGTATGTTTCAGGACATTAAGCAAAAGAATCAGTACAATATACGTGATTATTATTATTTCTTGCAACTCTTGCAGCAGCTCCAGCAGTAATTCCAGCAGCAAGAGTGAATCCTCTGAAGTTGTTCCCAACACATTAAACAACACTTTCCCTCGTGCCCCGTGCACCTCCGACTCTATCAGACTCAAATGCAGAGAGATGCTGTCCAGTGCTCTGCAGACTGGAGGTATAAACTTAAAGCACTGCATATCGTTTATGTTTACTGTTTTTCAACTTTCCTTTTCCCCTCTGATATGTGAATCTTTTAATCTCCAGATGATCATATTGCTATTGGTGCTGACTGCGAGGAGCTTGGAGCACAAATTGAAGAATATATCCTTCAAAATGAACATATTTAAAGCAGCTGTTTGTGTCATGAAACTTTGAATATCAAATAGTGTTTTCCTCTCATTAAATTTGTCTTTGTATATTAACTTATTTGTGACAGTTAGTTGGGCCCTGACACAATTTAAAATATTAACTTTTTAAATTATGCACAATTATTTCACCTGAAACATCTTAACAGTTTTAAACTCTGCCCTTTTTTTTTCCCCTAAATTAAGCTTTTTTTTTTTTCTTTTTTTTTTAAGCCACATTTTCTACATTTAAATTCCTTGACCTGCTTTCACATATCTTCCAAGAGTTTAAGAACACAGACATGAAATACAAGAACCGTGTGCGGAGCCGGATCTCAAATTTGAAGGATATGAAAAATCCAAATTTAAGGAGAACAGTGCTATGCGGGAGTGTAACGCCAGAGCGGATGGCAAAGATGACCGCAGAGGTATTCTGGATGTTGATGGCACTACACTACAGCAATAATACTCTAACACTGATCTGCATGTTTTTGGTTGTCTTTTTATGTGTGTCTGTGCTTGTTTCTCAATTGAAAGATGTAAGGGTATTGTTGCCTGTGTTTCTGTAGGAAATGGCCAGCGATGAGCTAAAAGAAATGAGGAAAAATTTGACCAAAGAAGCTGTCAGGGACCACCAAATGGCCACTACCGGGGGCACTCAGACTGATCTATTCACCTGTGGCAAATGCAAGGGGAAGAACTGCACCTACACACAGGTAGGTCTAGCAGTCAGTTACATATGGCATTTTTTGTGTAGTGAAATAAGTGCACAAATTGAATTTGTCAAAGCACTTTATAACGTTCCAGTCACAATAATGTAAAAGGTAACATGGTAGTAGGACAACTATATAATGTAAAAAATGATTTATTTATGTATATATTTATTTATTGGTCAAATAAATGAGAAAATAATGATGAAATAAATATTTGTCATGTTTTAATAGGTACTGTCACTTACAATTTGTTTGCTTACAGGTTCAAACTCGTAGTGCCGATGAGCCGATGACCACATTTGTTTTCTGCCAGCAGTGTGGAAATAGATGGAAGGTATGTTGCATGTTCAACTCATCTTTAAAAGTCCTAAAAAGCAATTAATTATCAGATTTATATCAGACTTTAACTTGTACCTGTGCTGTCAGTTTACAGACAGTAATAATCAGTAGTCCGAATGTAGAAGATTAAAAAAAAACAGGATTATTTTCAAAATTTCTGTTTTTAGGATGGTTGTATGTGGCCTAGTATTATATAGTAAAAATCTTTTAACTAAAACTATCTTTTCATGGTGTCATTCAATTTTATCCTCCTGCTTTTGTTTGATCAACTATGACAAGTTTTGTATCGATTTTTTTTGTTTGTATTTATGAATCAGAAGCTACAAAATGTCACAGATGCTTCATTTTGTCTTTTGGAGCGACTCAACGATTGTATAATGTGTTCATAGTTTTTGTGCTTCTAATTTTAGACGCCAACTTTATTTATCACACATTTTGTAAACAGCACAAAATGACCAAATGTTGAAACACAAAGGCATAAAATATATTCAAGGAAAAAACAAGATGAAATACAGTAAAAACATAAACAGGCTAAAAATGCACAGTAAAACATGAAAAGGCAATAAAACCTAATGAAGTTTACAGCTTCTACTGGGTCAAAAGCCAAGGATAAGAAGTGGGTTTCTAACTGTGATTTAAAGGTTTCCAGTGAGGGGGCCTTTTGAAAGAGCAGCTAAAACCCATTCAAGATTTTTATTTCCTTTTATGTAATCAGTTATTGATTTTAAAATCCCACAAGTCTTGTGGGAGTCCTTCCTGATGAAAATGTACAACTAGTGTTTTTCTTTTCTTTCTTCTTCCTTTTTAAAAAAATAATAAAACAGTCACAAAAGAGTAGAAGAAGTGGACAAGAAGTCTTTGACATTGAGATTTTTTAAAATCTCTAAAACAAAACTATTAAAATAATAAGTGTACGTGGGCAGAAATAAGCATGTCAGAGGATTTAATACAAATAATCAGAGGTTCCAGATTTTAACCCAAGGTGTCATCAACACCCACAGAACAAATTAAATTTACTGATTTGATTTCTCAAACTAAAAAGACAAATCACAAGTGTAGCACGTCCAGCTGCTTGCTAACATGTTGCTCAGTGATTTGAATGAGTAATTAATTTGCTGTGTTTTCGCTGTAGTTCTGCTGAACCTGCTGCCATCGTCCACAGCACTCCCAACAAGTAGCAAAATTCCTGGACCAGGTTCTGTCCTCCTGTGGCCGTTTGGAGCTTCGTTTTCTGTGGTACATTGTACTTCCCATACAAAGGCGCCACAGAGGTTACCGTTTAAACAAGTAACTTGTTCATAGATTAAGCTTGTTGCCCTCTCTAATGCCCTTTTACTGTTGTTATTAGTTGTTTCTCACTGTCATATATCCCATGAATTTTGTCTTGTTATCTTTTATCTGCATTTTTATATGTAGTTTTAAGACTTTGAATAATAATTTTGCTTTTCTGGCACAGCGTTGAATTGTTTTATTTAATTCCCCAAATAAAATGTAATCCATTTGATTAAAAAGGAGTTGCTTTAATTAGTCTCCTTTCATGATGCACCGTCAGTCTTCTGCCTGTGTAAACCTTCTACCGTCGTCCTGATGCCTGGAGGATCTGAGAGGATGAACATTGAGTGTGTGGGAGTCTACTTTTGTAATTGGTGGAATATTCATCACATCAAAGTGAATGCTGATGTATGCATATTAAGCTGTCTACAGATACGATAATGTCATTGGCCGGATCAGGGAAGCTGCATGATTGTTCCTGAAGCTTTTGTAATTGCCAGGTGCAACCACTCTGAGCTGATGAGCTGCTGCGCCGCCTTACTTCAACCCAAACTGAACCCAGACCAGTCAAACTAGAACAAGAGAGCTCATTTGTTATTGAGGAAAGACCAGTAAGCAACAAAATTTAAAAAGCTCAAAGAAGGAACATGTGTAGTTGAGGTCAGTATGATGGAAAACAGCTGCTGTTATGTTCAGATGAAAAAAGGCCACACCACTATTTTGTTGAACATTTTACTTTGATTACATCACAATTGATGGCGCTGGTTTGATCATCTTAGTGTGCAGTGTTAGAACATTTATTTGTGTCCAGGCTCGTATAAATATCGTCACCAAAATCGTGCATTTCTCGCCCAATATATACATTATTAGAGATCACCAAAACACTGGCTGGTGATCAAAATCAATCAGCCTGATCAATGATTGGCCAGCCTGCAACTCAAAAATCTGATTTCTGTTTATTGAGTTTGTTAATGGACCATTTCCAAGCAGCACAGATTTACACCAGCAATAACAGGTTTTACATCCAGAATCATAATCTTAGAAGATTGTAAAATGTCCTTTGAGATGATTCCAGGGGCCTTAGAGATGCTTGAAATCCTTGAGAATGCTTAAAATTTAATGTGATGTTTTTAAGGTTTTTAAATTGCTTGACTTTAAATGAAGTGCTTGGAACTAACAGTGATGGCACAAAAACATTTTTATGAGACAAGGAAGTGAAATAGCTATTTTGAGCACACGTATTGCTCATGAATGTGTAAATCACAAAGTAAAGTTCTGAAAAATCCTGAAAGCTCACCTCAAAAAAGCTTGCATTTGACGTTGACAAATGCGTAAGAACCTGTAAATCATGTGTATGAGGTGTTTTGAGATAAGTTATTTACGCTTTGTTAACGCCCTGCTTCTTTTTTAAAGAGAAATTCAAGTCTGCTCTTATTTGATTCCTTAGTTGGATGATTGAGGTGGAGTTGAGATTTAGGAATTTTCACTAAGGTGTCTTATTCAAATACAATAAATGAGTGAATTTCTAATCCGTCATTTGAAACATACCAAAGAACTAAACAACAAAGACTAAAAATAGGAAGTCTCTCAGTCTTTTGAAAGGCACCCAGACCCAAATAGAGAAGTAAAATGTCATATTTTCCAAAAGTGTCTCAGTCGTTTGTCACTTCTCATTAAAATCTTAACCTTTGAGTTTGTTCTAAAAGGTTTGGTCCCATGTAAGAGGCAGTATTTACATGATTGTGTTTAATGACACCATCACTCCAGAAAAAGTAAAATTATTGTGCTTTATTTTATCTTAATTAAAATGCCCACAAGTCGTTATTTTCTCGGAGAGTTGCAGAAAACCTAACTAAACCATATACTGTAAACATTCACATTATTTGTCTTTTTTAAAAATGTATTCTTGAGTAAACTTGGAGCAAAATAACACGTCTCATATAGTAAACAGAAAGAAGAAACAACACTTATAGGCATCACTCCAAACCATTGGCTTAGATTGTGTTTTGAGGTCGATCTGCGCAGTAAACCCATCATCTCAAATTGCACATAAGCTAACTCTAAAAGACGCGCCACCGTGAAGCACACACACGTTGGCAAGTAGTTCCGATCAACCAGCCCTATCCACCGAGCTCTGTTCTCAAAAAACAAAACAAAAGGACGTGCTGTTCTCACCATCTGCGACATAAACGGATTTACCCACAACTAAGGAGACAAAACACGTGACAATTTGGCCAATGAGAGGGACGATTTCCGGTAACCAGTCAGAAAACAACCGCTGCCCATGAGAAAGATGTCAGAAAACTGAATGTCAAGGCACTTCCCCATGTGAGGATCTTGTCTTTGAGTGACACGTTTGTGAGGCAACAAAGTAATTGAAATAAAACTATATACCACAAGTATTTAACACTTGGCAACTCCAATTTTAGTCAATGGAAACACTCTCGTTAAACATGTAAACAGTTCACATGGTAGCTTTGGTGTTTCTGCTAACCTGCCCTGACCCGACTATCCTTTTATAATAAACATTTGTATTATAAATCTCTAATGTGATGTTTTATTTAACAGGTCTGGAGTATTTTTACATGTTTTCTAGATTTAAAATAAATAGTTTTGTGGTAATTATTGCTAAAGTAGAGGGTTTAATTGCTGCTAATTGCTCCCCAAAAGCTAAAACTCCTTCAACAAGTCAAATCGATGTGGAAATCTAAGAGGATAACTATTAGAAAAATACTTCAACGTTATTGGAAAATTGCAGACCTGTGAAATAAAGTACAAGATATTTTCAATAATATTTCTTCCTCACGTTGACTCAATCGACAGATTTAAATATAAGTTTTACTTATATTTTTACTGTATTGTGAGAATAATAAATAAAAATACTCTTTCTGTTAGTATAAACCTATGAAGTGTGTAACTCTGGAATTAAAATCAGAATTAGTCTTAAACAGACATTCATCCTTCACTCATCCATCACTGGTTTCTACTGGAAACAAGTTGCGTCCTGTGATTAGAGCTTCTGTAACTTCCCCACACTTACAGTATTTTCAATCACACTCGGGTTCTACGTGAACTGGAGTTGCCAAGTCGCTGCCACAGGTGCTGAAGTGTGAGGTTAGGTAACAAATTAAAAACAATGTAAAAACCAAGGTAGAATAAAACAATACCCCACAAAGCTGCCTGCAAGTAGAGCTAACGCGTAGCTTTGACTTGAGCTTTGATTTTCATACGCAGTAAATAGAACCAGGCGTTTCCACATAAAATACCCACAATTTCATTTGAACTATTTACAAACTCATAAATATATATATATATTTATAGTCTACAGTAGGAATACTTTTCCCCTCCCCAAACAATCATACAAAAAAAACAACATACCATAAAAAACTGAACACAAATAAAATAGATTATCTCTATCAAAGGAAAGAAAAAGAACAGAATTATAGTGTATTCATATTCCTTTGGAGTGTTTTGCTATGTTGATCTGTAGCAGTACATGTGATGTCGAGCCCTCGGGAGATTTTGAGACCTGAGTGTCTTTCGGTCAGGTGCAGATCACAATAGCGCTGAGATCCCTGGGAGGGGCTGGGCCCGAGGCCTGGCTCATGTAATCCTACACTGAACATGTAAAGAAACCTTTTCTTTTTAAAAAAAAAAAAAAAAAGGAAGGGCGGGCATGGACTGAGGAGGGTTAGAGAAGAGTTAAAAGATCACAGGTCGTCACCACCCTAAGATTCAGGGGACTGCTCTGACAGAGTGTTGAGCAGGTTTTTGTAGGCTGGGGAGTTCAAGTAGCGGGGATACGAGTCTCTTTGCATTAGTGTGTAGATCTGCAACTGGGCATCGTCGAACGTGTGCAAGGTGGGCTCAAGCATGTTCCGGTTAATCGCTTCACGCACACGGGAGTCGAGGCTCACCTGGAAGTAGAGGAAGGAAACCATTAGGATGAACATTACTGCACTTTTTGGATTATTAAGGACAGGATCTTGAAACTACATTAAGTTAGCTTAGCTTTGTAAAATAATGAATAAATAATAAGAATATCTCAAATTAGCTCTGTCAAAAAGAGTTCTTCCATCACTTCAGCTCTCTGAAAGCCTAAAATGTTGCATAATTTATAAATTGGGAAGTGAATTTTATGGCAAGCTTGCTTGTTTCATGACTTGAATCAGAGTCGAAAGTTCTTTTTAAGCTCATTTAACCATAAACAGCAAAGAGCTGTACAAATGATATAAAACAGCATTCATGTAAAAGAATTTATTTTTAAATAAAAGTAGAAAATGAAAAAAAAATAGCTTATAAGATAAAGCCTCAATTAAAGAGGGAAACATTTAGGCCAGCTTCTCACTGAGAGAAAATAAGTTCTAAGCAGTGATTAAAATGATCTATGGTCAGTCTTTTAGGTCTTATTCTCTAATGGAGCTTAAACCAGAGCCTTGCGGTACCCCTCAGCTAATTGGGGACACCTAAAGAATATTTCTAAAGTGAGAAAAGCTCAAAATCTTCCTGAAATCGTCATAGATGACTGGCTAAGGATGAACTGTTTAAGTTTAAAATATTTTTAAAAACACAAGATTTCATTTGAGATTTGATTAAGTGAGTGAGTGAATTTAAATGTTCCTATAGGTAAAACTAATCTGTCTGGTTCTTACCTAAAGATTTCTATCAAAACCGCAAAAACAGCATTTATATTTTCATCTAACTACATTCAGTTTCACCCTTGAAACAAACTAAACAAAACAAAGCCGCTGCACCTCTTTAGGCGACAGGATGGAGATATAGTCCTCGTAGATGACCCGGGCCTTCTCCTCTACCACACTTTTATTGGTCTCTTTGCAAAACTCCTCGCACGCCAGCCAGAAGAGCATGTTCTCTTCGCTGAACTCGGTGCGAAGAAACTGTCGGAAAGAGTTCCTCCCCGCCGGACAACACATCACCTTATCAAACGACTGCCCCCATGAGCGCACGTCCTCCAGTGTGGGCATAGGGCTGCACAGAAAATAAGAATGCTTCAGTCAGTGACTTTATAATGGGGAAAAAGAGAGTTTCTACCACATGAAGTCTTTTTGTTTTGTGTTCTGAGCTGACCAGTCTTCACAGTCTGAGGTCCCTTCCTTGATGTCATAGGATGCCTTTCGATTCCTTTCATCCCGGTCTTCATTCCTAACAGAGACAAATAAACACACTGTAGGAAAATAATGATCTTACAGCTACAGTCATTATGAATGACATAATATTATGTTGCCTACGAGCAACACAAACATTCATAAGCAGCATATTTTATTCATTAATGGTTTCTCATTGCACATTAGAGTTCAAATCAGATGTAACATACCGATTTGCAAGATCAATATCTTACAGCCTGGTGCACATTCAAGCCGACTGAACATTTTACAGGCGTGCAGCTTCCAGACTGCTTTCTTGAGTTTGAATTATTTGATTGGGTGTTAAAAAGAATGATAGTTCCTTTAAAAATAGAGCCTTTTAAGTTTCATTGCTTAACAAAATGTATTCAGATTGCGTAATTGACCTGTTGGCAATAAACCACGACCCAGAAAACACCAGATCCCTCACAATTAAGGAAGGAATACTGATGTTTCCCCTAAGTAAAATGAAGAGAACAGAAGCACTGAACAAATTGTTTTGTAATCTGGTGTATGCACTTACAAAAAAGCATATATTTAAATAGATTAGACAGCCTGTGTCAAGCCTTTTAATATAATACCTTTATTATCAGCTTTGACATCCAGTTCCAGCATGCTCACTGTAAAAAAATCCTTTGGTTTTGACTGATTCAGATGTGTCAGCTCACAGAACTGTGAGAGCTTATATTAAAGGCGAGGGTGACGTTTGGGCTCTCATGAATGTAATGAGGCTGCTGCTAAACTGACGTCCGCAGCTCACATGCAAATCTGCCGAGAGCGTGAGACAGAAGCTGAGGGCCTGCTGTTGAGACACAGCAGCTCCGGCTGTGCTGTCTTGCATGCAGTAACGTCGGCCATGCACAGCCTCGGCGAGTGAGCGAATGATACGGTCGGGGAAGACCTACCAGGAGCAGCTACAGCAGCAGCACCAGCAGAAGCAACATGCATTCGAGGCTCGTGGGTTGGCCTGGCCCGGCTGGTCCTGCTGGGCCGGTGCAGTTCCCCCCGCTGCCGACTCCTGCTGCACCGACATCTGCCTCTTTCGCATCTCCATCCGCTCTGATCCCATGGGCTATAGACAGTGGAGAGGGGAGAGGGAGGCGATGAGTTTAGAGTGTTGATGTCAGGAATAGTATGTAACTGAGATTTTATCTCGTAAGAAAAGCTCTTGGCCTGCAATGCATTAGTGTGATAGGAATCACTGCCAGTGCAACGAGTGGAGCCAGGGCAGCGCTGGGTGTGCTGTAATATGACAGCAGAGGTGATGGCATTGTGAAACCCTGAAAATCAATCCACGCTTTTACTGAGAAAAGATCAGCTCATTGAAACGATTCTCACATTTGACACCTGTGTGTTGTGTGTGGTGATGCTCATGTGCTGGCATGCCACTCTACAGGAATGCTGCTTCCTCCAATCACAGAGGAAGAAGAATGATGTGCTTTTATTTGATACAGGGCCGTTTAATTAATCATAATTGCCTTTTCCAAGTTAAGAAATGATAGATTTTTGTTCAAAATTCTACATATAAATATGTAATGTGTGAGAGAAGGCATGCTTTTATAGGACCCAGGAAGATAATCATGCAACTCCCATCATTTGAGGCTGTAATATCGCAAACTTGGGTGTAAATCTGCCATGTTCATCAGAATCCCACTGGACTGTGGGCCCTGTGTGGACAGACAGGCTAAGCTCACAGAATGACTTCTAACAAATGTGTCATCACCAGGTCAGACACTGCCAAATCCTGTCAGATCATTTATGTAACAAAGCTTCCGACACACAGGCATCATCCGGTTACTCCCCTGACACAAAACACCATAAAAAAAAAGGTCTAAACATTTGGTACATTCATGGGAGGAGGGGGAGGAAGAGAGGCGCAGCTCGCACATCTAGAACCGCATCGCTCTGTTCCATCACAGAACACTCAATGAACATTTGGTCATTTCTAAAATGGATCCGCGGTTAGACGAGCTGCAGATTGTGCGCGTTTTCGACAAATATCACGAATATTTTGCGGATTTGGGGGTGTTTTTACGCGAGTGTCGCGCATATCTACTTCAAAGATGACAATTGCAGTGCGCCGTGGTTTGACTTAACAGCTACAGACGGTGAAATGGGGGTGGGGGTGGGGGGGTGGTCTCCATTCAGGGGATAAATCGTGATAACTCCCAACTAAAGCCAGCACATCAAACGAGCGGTCCAAACAGCAATAAAAAGACAAAATAATAATCATCATCATCACGTCGGCGGAGAGCGCTACCGTGAAGAACCGTGGAGCTTCATCGCCCTGGACGACCACCGAAAAGACACAGCCTAGATCCGTTAAAACTGACATGCCGTTAAAAAAAAAACACACCAAAACACCGGGAAACGAGCAGAACCACTAAAAACCCCTCAAATCACACGTCTGTTCGCTGCCGGTACTTACAATTTCACCATGTATGCACAGCGAGAAGAGATAATTCTTTGCCTTGATTACATCCGATGGAACATAAGGCTTTTTTTCCCTCCTCCGACCGGCTGCTCCAAGTCAGTACGCATGCGTCTTTCCTCCAACTCGTAGTAGCCCGGTGCTCAGACTGAACCCATGCAGATCATTTATGAGCGGAAAACACTAAGAACTTCTTTATTCTGTTCATCTTGTAAAGAGATCGAACTCAGTTTTAAAGCATTAGAAGTCAATCAGGAAAGTTGTTCTTTTGCACAAGCATAACGCACGTCACCTGTTAGGAGTTGAGTTTTGCATCAGCCGCTGCCTGCAGCCGCTGTCCGTGGTGCTGAAACAGGCAGCGCCCCGGAACAAATGGATCACTGAATTCAGCTCAACACCCAGGAGGCTGCACATCCGGACCTCTGCGGCCAGTGTTGTGCAGTTTCTAACGCTCAGTCTGACATTTAAGTGTCTAAAATGAGTTTTAAACCAATCACATCTTGTTTTCTAGCAGCATGATTCAGGGCGGCTGAATGTGGTCAACAGCTCTCCAGACGTTTTTAAACCATTTTCTTAAAGGTGTTTGCCCTTTTTTTGGTCTTTCAGGGGTCACACTGCACAATGCTGCCATGCAGCTGATATTCTAAAGCTGGATTTGTGATATGTGGGTCTTAACTTGTCTTTATGCATTTTGATATATTTTTAGCAGCTTAATGTTTGCATGAATGAATGAACGGGTCAGATACAGGGAATGGAAAGAAAATGAGTGGAACAGCAGGCAAAGCCCAAAGTCTTTGGAAGGATTTCAGTTAATCACATTCATCAAGGTGGGAGAAAAACCACATGCACCACCCAGAACAGCCCCAGGTTTTCTCCACGTGGACTCCGAATGGCAACTTCAGATTGACCTAGCTGAAGTTCAGTTAGCAGAAACTTCACTCCACCTGGACATCATTATTACCTCTACATGAGCATGCTTGAACTTACAGTGCTTGGTGAAAAGTGCATGAAGGAAGCAGCCCAAGGACCAGGCACTGTTGGAGACATGCAGAGGCAAAGAAAGACTTTTATGTACCCAAAGAGGTGGGATGCAGAGGCTTAGTTTGCAGCTTGTGTCTTCTGCATAGTCCTCAGTCTACTCAAGGGCTGGCTAAGAAGAAGGTCCTAAAATTTACAAGTGGAGCTGCAGAGAAAGCCTCGAGGTGGCTTTGGTTAAAACAGGGCTGATCCGCTATGGGACACAAGTCCAGGCTTGATCAGCACTCGTTCCCCTGGGAGAGGGTGTCTGATGTTGACAGAGACAAAACACCCGATGACCCCAGGTCACATCACTGATGATGCGTTCCAATGCATCCATGTGCTTTTCAAGGAGACCCACATCAAAGCCTAAATAATTTGGGGTGCAGTTAGTGGGTTTTCACCAGATCTAACCCTGCTATTCCTTTTGAGATTAATCTAATGTTGATTTTACTCCAAATCAGTAAAAAAAAATCATTTTTTTCTTCCGGCGCAGCACATCTCCACCCATTCTGTTCGTCCTCCTCTCTGTGTTTCTGTGCTCTTCCGCTGCTGTTTGATGTTGAACCCACATTACCTGTAATAATGAGAAAACACTGCCATCTGAAGGAAGCTGTAACTAAAGAATTACAACGAGAAGGCATGGTAATAATGCATCAAATGTCCTGATTAATTTTGAATGACATATTTCCTCACACTTTTCTATGTTACATTTTTGGAGTCTTATGGAGTGTAAAATCATTTGAAACAGAAAATCAAATGATATTTTCACACCATTCTGATCCATTTTATGTCATCATTTTTTTCTTTCAGAACACACACACACACACACACACACACACACACACACGCACGCGCGCACCGTGTCTTTCCTTGTATAATCACAAGATGGCACTGTGCACTCAGTACCTGCCTATTCTACAAAACTCCACAGTAGCACTCCTTTAATTTACACCAGTGCATTCATGCTGTTCCCTTTCAGGGAGCCACTATCAGTTAAGATGCCTCCTGATGCTGCAGAAAAATGAATCTCACTAGTCTGCACATCAGGTCAGGACGAAGCACAAAAACCAGACTCGGTGGAAACCTGATTTAAAATAAAAACTTTCTGCACAAATGTGTCATAATAGAGTCATTTAGACATGAATCTGTTCTGCTAGTCATTCAAAACACGAACAGAGACTTCCTGTCAAGATGAACTGTTTTTCAGAAGTGTGTGATTGAGGAGTGTCCAGATCATCAACACATCTTTATCCCCTCGTCTCCTCGGCACTTCAATTAACACCTCCCCTTGTGCTCATCTTATGTAACTCAGACCCACAAAACAAAACAAGAAATCTGTTGAGGCCGATGCACGCAAAGAGACGAACGCTCACTTTTCCCTCTGAGGGCACGATGCCAAGCGGAAGGTGGGAGTTTGTCTGAACACATGAGGGTGAGACAGATAGCAGAGCTGCATGACAAGGTGGATAACATCTTTTCAATGTGTGATTAATAGGATTCAAAACACAGCCTTGCTTGAAGGAGGAAGGAATCAGCTTTACATTCAGCTGCTGCATTTATACATTAACACACCATGCATGGTGTCTGTAAGAACTTAGAAGGTGAGGATTGTTCAGTCACAGCAGCAAACAGGGAGAAGATTTTCTCTGCCATTCACAGTCTGTTAATGAATTTCAGCGTTTCTCTGAGGTGTGCTGCATGATCAAGGTGCACTCTAAATGTCAGACTCACTTTAACGGTCCTGTAATCGGTATTTTAATTGTTGCAATCAGATTTAGAAGTTGCTTCATTTTGTTAAAACACAACTTGAAGCGTTTATGCCAAACCGTTTTCACATTTAGTTTAGAAGAAACAGCGATCGCGATCTAATTTAAAGAAGTTTTAGTTTCCTGCAGAACAAGTTGTTTTAGATCTTTGCAAAATTTCATGCTGGAAATGTGTTGCTTCATTCTTATTGGATTTTTTTTTATTTGTAAAAGGCCTTGAACATTTATAAAGTGCAAAAAATTGTTTAATGTTGAGGGTGAACGCTTATATTTCCCCTTCACAATTATTATAAACTGATAATAAATGTAAAAAGAATAAAGATTATAAATGAATGTTATTTAAATCTCTGATCGTTTAAGTGACATCTGTTTTTATAAAATCAGATTTTTTTAATTCTTTAAATGCACGCCTTCTTCTTCTTTTTTATGTCTTATCTGACCTTTATTTTTTTCCTTTAGATTTAAGCATATTTTCCACCAGCAGACTCAAATATTTAATGAAAAAGAGCCTCATGTTCACTTCACATAAATGTAAGTTATCTAAAAAGGATGTAAAGATGGTTTCTATTTCAGAACATGCCAATCCTAATTTCTAAAATTACATCTGGACTGTCAGAGGCAAAGTGTTAGCTAACGACCATGCACTGACTGCATGGCTAATCACATTATCTGCATGATATAAAAAGCTGACTGAATGATGAGATGGCAGATTTAATGCAAACTCCTGAAATAAACCGACCTGATCGTGTTCGTTTAATCTCTCGGGTTTGAGCTGACAGAAACACGCTCCACTGGCTCTCATGATGCTTTTGTAGCATCTGTTTTGGGGCGAGACAACATTCAGTTTGTTCACAGACCCTGATGACTTGTAATCTGCTGGCAAAGTGCCTCTTGAAATCAGTGTGAATAGAGGTTTAATCAGAGAGAAGGGGTGAAAACACCTGTGAAGAGGTGAGGGACCTTCGTTAGAGTTATTAAGGACACTTGTGCTTTCCCCCACTAGGCTAAAACATCTTCCATGAAAAGAGATCTTCACTGATTCAGAACTGAATGCTTACTTGGTAAACTCAAACGTGAACATGTATTAAAGTACAGAATATTTCATGTCTTTTATGAAACAGCTCATCTCTGTAGGAGTTTCTGTGCTGATGACCTGGACCTGGAGTCTTCTCTCGTTTTGACCTCCCGATCAGATCTGGGAGCAGTTCCTGTGCCTTCCAATCCCTTCCTGCCTGTGAATAGCAACACAGCTCTCTTCACTATAGAAAGCTGTCGGAAATCTTTAATTATCCATTTACTGGGATCGTTCTCAGCCAGCCTCTGTGTCTGTTTGTGACTGACTGTGCTGCTCAGATACTTACTGAATGCAGCATTTGGGTGTTAATATGCACTTTTTTAAATGTATTACTTTATTTAGAATTCTAGCAGCTTGAATCACTCTATTTCTAGGCACACTATCTTCTTCTTTTAATCTCCTTAAGCCTTGTTTAGACTGGAAGTATATCTGTAAATAGAGCGAAGCTAAAAAAAAAAAAAAAGATCAGACTAGAGCTACTAAGAAAAAATGTCCTAAATGTGGTTATTTTTAGCATGATTAAAGAAGAGATGTGTGGGAGCTCACTGATTCTAGTTTATTTAAATCTATCATCACTAGACCAGACCTACATCAACTGACCTGAGTTTTTCTGCGTTTTGCGACTTATTATTGGAGCTCAAAGCGAGCTACTAATTAAAGAGTGATAGCTTCTATTTGAAATGTGTTCTGAGAGGAAAATGCACAACCAGAGGATAGAATGAGAGTCAGCATGTCCATACCTCTGGGCACACCATCTCCTGCTCCTCTTGGTCTGGGGCATTGTAGTTGACATGGTAGCCCACGCTATGGCGGCAGGCCCTGGCCAGTCCCTGGATCCACTGCCACATCAGGACCCTGGTGCGTTTGATCCCCCGCAGCACGAACGTGGGCCTGATCTCCCACTGCGTCACCGCACTAGCACATGGCATGCTCTGGGTAACGACGCCTCAACAGGAGGCCCAAGTCCATTTGAGATCATGAGAAATCCTCTCTTGCTTTCCTGTGTTTTCCAGCGTCGTTTGATCTAAGAGACATAGCAATGGGAGGACGAAAACAAGGAGAAAAATCATCTGCGACCCTGACGAAGCAAAGAGTGTTTACAAAGGAGAGGGCAGAAGGGGATTAGGAGGGTGTTCCCACTAGATGCAATCCTGATTCCTCCCGTTGCTGCGTCTCACCAGCTTAGGCCAGATTAAGCCTGCAGGTCTTACTGTCTGAACTAGATGGACAGAGGAAGGCTTGTGAGAGGCCTGGAATCATTATGTCCTGTTTTCTTGTATTATAATAGATTAAATTATTAATTTATAAAGAAAAATATACCCACAACATGTATCACTGTTAGTGGACACACATTTAGTCTCCAACCATGGTGTCAATCTCTTATACTGACTTTACTGAAAAGCTTATTTGACATTTTTTATTCAAAACGCACAAACACTGATCAAATCTCGTCAACCAGCTGATTTCTTTCAATCATTCTTACTAAAACAAAATCCAAGCATTCAGTTCACTGATAAATAAAGCTGAAAGTAATGAGAAGTCACATTATGCTCCTCATTAAGATACATAAATCATAACTTAATATAAAATAAATGTTTTGCTTCCAGCCTGTCGTTAAGTTCCTGTTTATCTCTCCTTCCTATTAGGACACGGAAATCATTGCTTAATATATACAATAATTATTTTGCTTCTAAAAAGTCATGAATACTATTGTCTCTGTTAATCCTTATAAAAAACTAATTAAATGTAATCACTTCACTGTTTATCAGGTGCCCCTGACCTTTTCTTCTATTTATCCTCCATTTGAATTTTCTGTAGTTTCAGATTAGTACAAAACATCTTATCCCATAATCGTTTCCAATTTTTAAAAAAAAAAAAAAACTTTTCAGAAAAAATGGTTATTGATATTGATCATTCCCCATTTTCTCCAACATGGAAAACTTTGGCTAAAACATTTATTCTTAATTAGGAACCAAGTACAAAAAAGCTATCTTTAAAATAGACAGTGATACAATAACTGAACTTATGATCAGATTAGAAGATACTTTGATGAATAAATCTGTCATTTTTTAGAATAGATTTAGGTCAGTTTGTTCTTGCTTCTTTAAATCTGCACCAGTTTAATAGAACTGGTCATGATATATTTTAGAAACTTGTCTGCATAGATGAGCCTCATTTCAGTGAACGTTCTTCAGCAGCGAACCGCGTCACTGTGCAGCTGCTGCAGAGAGCTAGCATGTGACTGGGTGACTGTCACATGACAGTGTTGGAGTCTGTCAGCTGTTAGCACAACATAGCAGCAGGTAAGTACCTCAACACGGCATTTATATAAACTATTAGTTTATAACTCATCTTTTGTCGGATTTGAACCTATTTTTATCTACCCATGTAGAACTTACTTAATATTTTTGACATTTTACGGGATGTCTTCGAAGCTAAATTAGCACATCTATTTTCAGTTAGCATCCTCAGTCTTTTTACTACTGGTTTCGAGCTAGCATTGAGCTAACGGTGTTTGTGTGTCTGTAAACAGATAAATTACACAATTTTGCGGCTTTAAGACCAGGTTGTAATCTTATTACATTGTAATGAGTATCATTTTGTTTTGTTCCAGTTGACGGAGAATCGATTAAATAGTCGTGACATTCATTTGTTAGCTAACATGACCTGCTGATGCTAGCTCATTCAGCTTTAGCTACGAGGCGTTTTGTCAGCTTGCTAAGAAAAATGAGCAGTAAAACGGGATTTATTACTAGTTCCTTGCAGCGTAGCATTGCTTGTCCTCTAGGCTTAACAATCTGATTTAGTTTACTGTTGTAGTTTTTACAATTTTCAGCTTTTCACGGTAAAAAAAAAAACCCCTATCGTTTATCTATGGTGTTTTTTTAAACAGATATTTGCATGTTCTCTCCAGGTGGTATTTTTAATCAGACAAACTGTAGAGAATCTATAACAAGATGGATATTCGCGGCGCTGTGGACGCTGCAGTCCCCACTAACATCATCGCTGCCAAGGCAGCAGAGGTTCGGGCCAATCTGGTCAACTGGCAGTCCTATCTCCAGTAAGTTCGTTCAAATTATAATCATTTTATTTATTTAATCAGAGTTTTATTCTACTTTGATTATTTATCTTCCATTCTTTGAAAATACTCAAAAACTAGTGAACAAAACACACCCCTTTGCCCCTCCCCTTTTATGAGAAGATTAGCAGTTTATTGACTCTCAATATTAGAGCAGGAAAATTAAAATTAAAGTCATCACTTCTTTTACAACAACGATAATTTGGGTAGAGTTGTTTTTTAGTAAAGGCCTTTTAAATCATATATTTAAGTACCAGTGTTACGAGTCAGATAAACATCCAGAACTACTTTTTAAATGTTGCATCACACAGCAGTTCTGATTGTTTCACCATTCATGTGTTAATGTGAACGGTGCTTTTCTGTAATGGCCTCTACATTTCCTCAAATGTAAAAGCCTCTACTTTGCTTTCCTGATCTGTGATTCACTGTCTTGAGAGATACTTCCCTTTTTAGCGCAGCAGTTTTCATTTATAACGCAGTTTGTTTGTTTGTGTTCTGATGTCTTCATTCAGGTTTTAGCAAGTATGTTCAGTCTATAAGTGTGCTTGTACTCTAACCTCTTCCCTTTACAGGCCCAGCTGTATGTTTGTCTTGACTAGAGCAGATTGTATGGCCGTGTGAATTGCCATTATTGCTCAAGCTGCTTTTTGCTATTTGCAGCAGCGTGCTAGTGACAAAGCAAAGCCGCACGGGGTGTTTGTTAATGGAAAGGTTTTCATTTCTTTATTATTAGAGAAGCTTTTTTTTTTTATAGACGTTTTAACTTTGTTCAAATTAATTCAAGTGAAGTGCAAGCATCATTATAGCTATGCTTTAAAATCACATTGTCTTGGTTTGCTTGCTTCTAGGAGCCAGATGATCTCCACAGAGGACTGTGAGTTCATTAAGAAGTTTGAAAAGGCCAACTCAGAGGAGAAACAATTGATTTTGACCAAAGAGGGACACCAGGTAAACAGTCCTTGTGCACTAGCTGCACTTTAACATTATCAGTGTTAATCAGTTTATTTTGCTTATTCCAAGGGAAACCTTAGCAGAGCTCAACAGATCTGTTTTACATCAGCTGTATTTTGACTTTGGGTCTTTTGCTTTGATCAGGCTCTATGAAATCCATTACTTTTTAAAATCTTTTCCCTGCAAATCAATTTTTTTCCGTTTTAATCTTTCATAATTAATGTTTTAGATCATTAAAAAAAAATTGAATTCCCTAAAAATTAAAATAGAAGCTGAACTATATCATCGGGCCCTTTTTGTGTTTTAAAACAGATTTTTTTTTCACCTGCCATCATCATTATGCCATAAAATCTTTGCTCATTGTGAAAATAAACCCATAAAACCTTGAAAACAAGTGTTCACTGACACAAAACTTTAAGCATTTTCCCTAAAAATGCATGACAGATGAACGAAGACAGCTTGTTGAGCTTTTTAAAGGACACACAGGGTTGTCTTTTGTTTTTTTGTCTTTTTTTAGTGTGCAAAGACATTCCTGAACTTGATGGCTCACATCTCCAAGGAGCAGACAGTCCAGTACATCCTGACTCTGATTGATGACACTCTACAGGTACACAGACTGAAACACTGGGTTTTTGGCAAACAGGACAGGTATAAATATGTAGCTAAATTTATACAAGAAAGCTCACACTGTTGTACCTTAGAAAGATGTTTTATTCAAGGTTTGCATCAATTATAAGTCTCAGCATTTTTCTTTCTTATATGCCTTTATGTTCTCTTAGCAAGTAAAGTTAAAGAAGTATTACAGATTTGTCATATTTACAGTCTTTTGTTGATTTTTACATGTTGCAAATCAGTTAAAGTCAGTTATTTTGGTTTTTAAATATAAAAAAAACATCTGAATCAACAGAAAAACATTTGTTTTTGCTCCATTCAGGTAATTTGATATAAAAAGTTCACAGCCCAAAAATGTTGTGTTGCAGGAGAATCATCAGAGGGTCAACATCTTCTTTGACTACGCCAAAAAGACAAAAAACACCGCCTGGTCCTACTTCCTTCCAATGCTGAATCGTCAGGACCTCTTTACTGTCCACATGGTCAGTTGAGAGATTTAAGTTTGGAGAAATACAAAAACAGACATGTGACCTTATGTCTGTTATAAGAGACGTTAAAATTCTGTAGATCAGGTACATTAATCAGACACTAAAACACAGGATATGTGAAGTTAACCCACAGCTGCAGTCAGTAAGTCAATCTCAGGTTTCTCCCTTTAGGAAGTGGTCTAAACTTTCACAGGAAGGACAACCAGTGAGCTGGCAATGAGGTCACTGGTGTTCTGGTGTTTTTGATGGAAAAAACACTGTAGCACAACTGGCTGAAAATATTACAGCTGGTTTTTATGGAGAGATTTCAGAGCAGAAAACCCATTAGTGTCTGCTGACCTCCTGTCCACTATAGAACTTGAGCATGGAGCTGTGAAATGAGGTGATACATGCCTTAGGAGGGCTAATTGTGTGCTTTTTAACTTGAGAAAACAATCCAGTAGGATGGACGCACTAGGGGAGAAAGGCAAACTGGTAAAGGCAATGTTCATCCAGAAAACTTTTGGCCTTTTTACACACATCAATGGTATTCTTCTCACACACAGAACATATCTAACATATCAATATCTCAAGCCAAAAATAGCATTTTAGCAGAAGAATGTTCCATAAACATCTGTAAATGTTCTTTACCAATAATGGAAGGAAAACAAAAATGCACAGCTTCCTGGATTGAGGCAGATTTGATGCTAGATAAAAATTTCAAACTAAAATTTCTAGCTGTGCTTAAAAAAACACTTAAAAGTTGAGGGGAAAAACAAATGCCAGTATGTTTTTCTACCAAGACAGCAGATCAGGTAGCAAATATAATTCAGCTTTCTAGGAACCGTGCAGCAGTTGGTTGATTACCTTCCTAATAGATAATGATTCCTTGTTATCATCAATTACGGCTGAGCATTTCCTCAGGCTGATCTAATGCTTCAGCTTACTGTGCTGTTTCTCTTGGTGACTAAGGAAAAGTCTGGCACTACAGAAGTTTATTTCACTTTATTTTAAATCTGCTTTAATTCACTAGTATTTTTTTATGTTTAGATTCAACAGGATTTATAAAAGTTATACTGAGACGTTTGGACAAAGTTGGGCACATCATCTAAAACTACTCACTTCATCTTCAGTTAAAAACATGTTTTATGAAAACATGCCCAATAAGCACGCTCTTGTTTTGAGTTTATGCACAAATCTGACCTCGGCACTGTGTTGTAAACAGTGTATGTACACAGTGAGCTGTGATCTATAAATATCTGTAGTTTGACCTTAAAACTTACCTACAGAACGGTATTTTCTGCAAAGGACACACGATGATGAAGTGAGATCACGGTGTACTGAATATAAAAATAAAACTCGTCGTTTAACGTGGTGTATTGGGGTTTTTCACAGCTATAAATTTTTAACAGATGCTTCTAATCTTAGCACGGCATCAATAATTCCTCACAAAACAACCTTTCTCCTTTTTACTCAGAAACGGGTCATTAATGTAATGACCTGCCACTCTTTTCAATTCAAGAATGACCGTCCACACTGACACACACACACATTCTAATTAAAAACACCATCCAGATGGTGTCCAGCAGGTGGGCGTAATGCGACCTCAGGTGTGTGACACAGCACTTAACTCAGTCCAAGGGTCATGCTGAGTCTTGCTTTAAATTTCAGCCCTAACGTTTCCTCACACTCTCCCCTGGAAAGGAGGAAATTGGAGACCTGAAATTGTTCCTGTCTCATCACAGGGCACAGGGAGAAATTACCAAGCTGAAATTGTTTATTAGATATTACATGTATCCTCAGCCTTTCCTGCTTTAGGTGGGAATTTATGCTTGGTCCTTGCTAGGACATTCTTTTTTTTGTTTTTTGGGGCAAACTCTTATAAACAGAAGCTCTTGTTATCGTTGTGTGTGCTCAGACTTCAGCGTGCTTATCTTTATTTCTTCATGTGCCTGGAATTTAAAATAAAAAAGACCTTATCATATAGAGTGCCAAGGATAAGCTGAAATTAGACCAACAGTTTAGGTCCTTCCTCTCTCTTAGACAAAGCAGTAAAGCAAAAAGATAATTGGCAAGCAAATGAATTTAATTAAATATGGTTTAGTGTGATGTTACTCCAGCTAACTTACTAGTATTAAATATATGGGACTGTAGATCAATCTTGATGTATTACTTGGCTTTAATCGTCTGTTGTTGGCAGACACACTGAATGGAAAGTGTTCTTGATTCATTAGGCGGCAAGAATCATCGCTAAGCTGGCTGCCTGGGGCCGTGATCTGATGGAGGGCAGCGATCTGAACTACTACTTCAACTGGATCAAAAGTCAACTCAGTTCACAGGTACACAAATCACAACTTTACTACAAAGATTGAAAATATTCCCTGTTATCGGGATAGTTTCATGTCATAAAGCTACATATGGTATGATTGATTATAAGTAGAATCATTAGTTTTTTTTTGTTTTTTTTACATCAGTTAATTTTTTTTAAACAGAATACAGTTGTCCTTATTAGTGTGTATTAATATGATTAAATTATAGTTTATATTTCCGTATTGGCCTGAATATAAGACGACCCTGATGATAAAATGACCACCCCCCCTTTTCAAAATGTACCTTTTGGAGAAAAGCTTTTTGACAACAAAATCTCTTTTATAAAGAAAAATTTTGTATTTGAAAAATATATAGAACAAGTATAGTAAAATGGGTTATTAGGGGTGTGTATTGGGAAGAATCAGGCAACATGATATGCATCACGATACAGGGGGCAACGATACGATGTATTGCGATATTTATTAATCTAATTGTTGGAAAACTGTCACAGCTGAAAGGTAAAGTTAGCCTCTTTCGTACTGAGCAGAATCCATTTGCTTTATGCTAAAATGAGCCTTTAACGCTACGTCTTCATGGTATCTAGACACATGTACTCACAAATTTGTAGTGTTGCCCGAGTATTTGACTCTGCCGTAGCAGATTTACAGATTGCATAACTCCTGTCACAGTCTTTGCTACCTTTCTTTGTTTTAGAAGCAAAATGTGTCCAAACATCAGCTTTAAGGCAGTCGGAGGTTGAAATGTAACACAAAACAGGAATACCACGTAAATTGTTAATAGGAAATCGATATTGTGCTTTAAGACTATCGATAAAATATTGTGACTCGAAATATTGCGATATCTCAGTGCATCGATTTTTTTTTAGGGGTTATATAATCACACATTCGCCTGTCAATTTCTTCGAAGTGGTTGGTTTTTGGATCACAGTTAGTTTTTCAGTGACGGCTAAAAACTTTAAACTCTGACGCTGCATATTTCTTGGCTGCTCGAGAGTTGTTTACTGACTCCTCTGCATTTATCACCATGAGCCTAAAGTTTGCATCATGACTTCTCAGTTTCTTAACTTTTGAAGTTCTCTGTTCAGGACATTCACTTCCATCATGCAGCTGCTGCAGCAATCAGTCAACTACTGACATGTGAAAGTCTAGACAGACTAATTTTTTCTGATGTGTTTTCAAAGAAAAAATACTATCTTATATTCGGCCCAATATGTGTTGTTGAGTTTGAGTTACGTAAATGTATACAGTACTGGTAATGAGTTTTAACAATAAAACCTGGAGAGTTGGTAAATGAAAACCATGTAAAATATTTGATTGTGTGTCTGTATATTCACATTGTGTTGTTGAGAATTTTGGGGGTGATCATAAGTTGATGCCTCCTTTGTTTAAGAAGCTTAAATTTATTCTTTTTTGTCTCAAAGAAGACCCTAAATATTAACTAGTCAAAAATATTCCTATTTTTTAATGTTATTAATTTTTACAAAATTTTGTTCAGTGGTTTGGACTCGAAGTAAAACAGTGATGTAATGCATTCATTCATGTTTGGTTTCAGCAGGCTTGTCAGACCTCATGATGGTTTAATAACTGCTCATTAAGTGCTGGCTTTGCCTTGGATGATGCATGCACTAAAGATTGGGTGGTAAAATAAATGAAACTTAATTTCTTTCATCTTACATTACTTCTTATTCACCAATGTTGTTTTCACATTTACAATTCTTCTAAAAGCTGATCTTTTAAAATATATTCTTTTCATTTTAAACCTTTTGCAAACTTGTAATTTATTCATAAACTTGTTATAGAAGTTGCATTTGTTATTTTCCTAACATCCAGGAAGGAAATTGGTGAGCTGCCCCTGAGTTTTATTTGCAGTCAAGCACTTTCTGTGTGGCTCTCTTTAACTCGGCTCAGAATGATGGATTTTTGAAAGATTGTGCACCTATTTTGTTTATCTCTCATTAGAATCTACATGGTACAGAAACAGGAGCAGGAACTATTTCCCCCAGTGAAGTGAGTATGAGTGAAGTGAATATGTAGTCATTCCAGCACCTCAAGAAAAAAGTAAAAGCCAGGAAAAACAGCAGGGCTTGTGGAAGCTGCCATTTGTTAACAGTCACTGGACTCACATCTTTCCTGTCCTCCCTTTTTCTCTCCCATCTTGTTGTTGCACTCCAGTTTTTCATTAGTAGCTGTAGATACTTGGAGACACGCGTCTGTTAACATTAGCTGCTTTAGAACGAACTCTTCGTTTAGACAGCATGGTGTTTGCTGCCACTGGTTGATCTTAAATGTACAAGTGAAAAATGCATGCCAGAAACCAGGTCCCTCTAATGCTGAAGGCGCATGACAAACCGCTTTCTTTGAATATTAGACTAATGAGAGAAAATTGAAGTAGCGTTTGCACCGCAGCAGCAGCATCCCACCATCTTGTATCCCCATATTTTTCCAAGCATACCACACTTATTCTAAGAAGTGTGCTCGGATACGAGTCCATGAAAGCTATCTAATAACTTATCATTTCCTTTTCCTCTGCATATTCAACCAGGTAACGTGTGCTCCTGTGCTCTTCTGTCTTCATTGCTGCCTGAATCTCTTGCTGGACTTTTGCTGTTATTGAGCCGCTCTTAATTAACAGATTAATGTGATATTTTTTCCCCTCTCAGCTTCCTGCTCTCTAATCTCACTTTACATTCTGCTTAGGTGTGATTGGACTATTTTCCCTGCTGTTGTTTTGTACTATTTTGTGTGATTTAGCATGCGTTGATGTACACATATGATAGACTGCATGTGCACTGCCTCAGGTTTGTTACATGCAAGTTTCTCCTCATCAGCTACTCAGTGTATCATTCAGAGGACTTGACTTGCTGATGTAAACATACTCGTCCTGATTATGCAACCGAGACTCATCCTCCTGTTGGGAATTACTCCTGTCTTTTTCAGAGCTCTCAGTACGTCCAGTGTGTTGCTGGGTGTCTTCAGCTGATGCTGAGGGTCAATGAATATAGGTTTGCCTGGGTGGAGGCTGATGGAGTCAACTGGTGAGTGATGATTTCTTTTGTTCAAGGTTGCTGCAGTTTTTCACCTTCTTGAAAAATGATGCCCAGAGGTCAAAAGGAGCTTGTCCTTTTGGGGGTTATTGTGCTGTCCTACTTGTGGTTTGACATAAATGTACTTCGTGTCTGATTGAGATCAGGATACATTTGATTTAGATTATTTTATTGACAGCGTAAATACAAAAACTCTGACACATTTTTTACTAAGTAGAACTGATTACATGTGTGATCATAATCTGATCCCAGGCCACGATGCACTTCCCTCTGGTATGGCGTTAGGTCTTGTTTTGTGTCCTGATAAACTTTGAGGATTTGTAAACATTTGCTGTCACAGTGAGGCATTTCTGCAGCTGTAATGTCTCATTTTTTGTGAAAATGATCAGCTGAGCAGCTTTCCTCATAATAAATTTTATATAAACAACAAATAGAGAGAAGACATTATGGTGAGCTGAGGAGAAGGGGGCCTGCGGGTAAATTACATATTTAACACCAATTACAAAGTTTATAACAGAACAACGTTCAAATAGCTGTTTAGTGTGTTTTGTTGTTGCATAATAGAGCAGAACTGCAACAAATATATCAGAGCAATTAATGTCTTGTCAAACAGAGGAAAGGAGATAGCATTAGCTTCACTTTTAGCTAATTCTTCAAAAAGAAAACACACTGGAAGAAGAGAGGAGAGTTTATAAAGGGCTTTGTAATTCTCTGTGTGACATGAGATGTTCTGCTAAATAGGACAACCCTCATTTGAACAAAACTGTAAATAAAACCACAAAAGTCATCCCTGTGAATGACTACACTTTATTTTTGATTACTTAATTTAAGTGGAAAAAATAAATAATTTTCCATGTGATTATGTGAACTGATGCAAAACCATGAACCCCCAAGCCCAGTGCACCATCACTGCCCCCAGTGTAGGGCCAGTCAGGGGCAGAGCTATCCCAGTCTGAATTAGTTGAAAAGGGTTTTGATTGTGTCCGTTTGATAGAGAAGTCTAAAATGGATGAGATTTTTTTTATAAGTGTTACTGTCTCTGAAGGAGATGCATAAAGATTAATTTTATGAGTTGACTTTGCTGATTTTCTACCTTCAATAGTGCTATTTTGTCTGATTGCGGCTGCTAATGGTTCAATAAATAAACAGTGATAGAGAGACTGGACAACCTTGTCTGGTGCCTTGATGGAGAAATGTAATCATTGTTTTTACGCAGGCAGTAGCTGAGTTGTACATCTTATGTCAAGTTTGGAGATTTTGTGCAGTTCCAAAATTTTTAGTAAAATTTCTAATGGTAAATGTCCTTTACTTGTACAGCACTTTTATCAAGTCCAAGGACTCCCAAAGCGCTTCACGCTACATTCAGTCATTCATTCACCCACTCACTCACACACACATTCACACACTGATGGCAGTTAGCTACATTGAAGTCTCAGCTGCTCTGGAGCAGACTGACAGAAGCTGGAGCTGCTGTCCAGTAGGTGGCACCAGGCCCTCCTGACCACCACCAGCAGGCAAGGTGGGTGAAGTGTCTTACTCAAGGACACAACGACAAAGTAACCCAGTCGGAGCTGGGGTCGAACTGACAGCCCTCTACTTAGTGAGCTACATGCTGCCAAATTTCTATTAAAGCCTGTCAAAAGCTTTCTC
This sequence comes from Callopanchax toddi, assembly GCA_006937965.1. Classification (NCBI taxonomy): domain Eukaryota; kingdom Metazoa; phylum Chordata; class Actinopteri; order Cyprinodontiformes; family Nothobranchiidae; genus Callopanchax; species Callopanchax toddi. The sequence continues at coordinate 286,131 of SSNR01000522.1, forward strand.
AGGTTATCTTTGTCTCATACTGAAATTGTTTCCTGATCTGAAACATCTTCAGGTCGTACCTAACAAAATATGCCACCCAGCTCCTGGTGCAGTCTATGGTCATCTCCCGCCTCGACTACTGCAATGTCCTTCTAACTGGTCTCCCAGCCTGGACTGTGAAACATCTACAAATGGTTCAGAACGAAGCAGCGTGTTTGGTCTTCAATCAGCCTTAAAGAGCACATGTCACCACTCTGTTCACTGAGCTCAATTGGCTACCCATAGCCGCCTGCATCAGATTAAATTTACTGACGCTAGCCTACAAAATCCTGAATGGAACGGCTCCCACCTACTTGAACCCTCTTGCAAAGGCTTACGTCACGGCTTATGTTACTCCAGTTATCAATGGATTGTTTGCTAGCAGTGCCTACACCACACTCAAGACGATCCAGACTCTTTTCATGTGTCGTTCCATGATGGTGGAATGACCTACCAAGTGCTACCAGAGCAGGAGCATCCCTGTCTATTTTCAAGAAACTCCTGAAGACTCAGCTCTTCAGAGAGCATCTAGCTCTAGATTTGGTTAAATTCTGGAGCCACATTTCAAAAGCTAAGAGTAGTTAAAGCCGTGTGAGCCTGAGGAGTAATAAGAGGCTTTAACATTCTTGATGTTGTCAGAAAGACGTTGAGTTGAAATGATTAGTGATTTCCACCGTCTTTGACCCTGCTCCACTCTTTGTTCTTAAAATCGGATTGTAGAAGCTGCCTTGCTGCAGAACTCTTCAGATAATTATTGGTCATCTATAAGGTCCACATCTCTGCACTTAACAGCCATTTCAGCAAACGTGTGAGTCTGTCTGGTTGTAGGCTTCAGTACTGTAGTCTGAATTTTAAACGACTCGTCCATTATCTGAACACTGTCTGAATATTTCATCCTCAGCTATTATCAAAGATAATGGAAGCAGCATGTAGGTACACAGCTGTGAAAGCTTCTCTGGGTAAACATATATTAGATATAAATGTGAGTCCTTTTCTCACCACTTAGTGCTTATTTTGTCCATTTTTACTTATCTGTATCGTTTTTATCTGTTGTAGTATCACAGCAGTGCTGAGCAACAAGTGTGGCTTCCAGCTCCAGTACCAGATGATCTTCTGCATATGGCTCCTGGCCTTCAGTCCTCAGCTCTGCGAGCAGCTGAGACGCTACAACGTGGTGCCGGCTCTGTCCGACATCCTTCAGGAGTCCGTCAAGGAGAAGGTCACTCGAATCATTCTGGCTGCCTTCAGGGTTAGTTTGGAACGTTTTTCCACATTTCCCATTAAAAATATTCGTCCACAACAAAATATTTGTTTATTCCCTCATAGCATTTGTTTTTTCCTTCATCCTTTGTCTGAGGAAACATGACAAGACAACTAAACCCTATAAATGAAACATAAGTGTGCTTACACTCTACTTGTTGTGATTACTCAAGCATGTTGAATGTTATTGCTGTTCTAAGAGCCCTGTTTTGGATCTACTCTGGGTAATGAAATGTCTACCATGTGTCGACTAAATCTGATTTGTGTCAAAAAGCTCCCTTTGCCTCTGCATGCTGAGGTGCTTTTTAGCTACAGGATGTTAGAGTCTGACGGTGCCTCGCTGCACATCTGGAGTGTGGGAAAAGGTTTAGAAAATCAGATCATTTGCAGCCCTGCAGAAGCCTGACTGCTGCTGCACTCAGGAACATTATGGAAATTGTTACATGCTCTTAGGTGCACACACACACGCCTTTAAAAACTTCCTCTGCTTTAACTTGTTGTTGCCCCAGTTAAAACTGTGAGCACTACCTGATCACCCTGTGCACCAATCATAATGATTACCTTATAAAATATATTTATCTTGAGGAAATAGGAGATTTAAAATGAAACGCTTCAACGCCAGGCTGGTTCTGTCCAACCCGGCTGCATCGACAATCTCAGCGACCTTGTTCCAAATACAATAGTGAAATAAATGGCATTGATTACATGTTTGAAACATGAGCTCAGAGTAAGCTGATTTCAAACCAAATTTATAGGAGTTTATTTGGATTGCAGGCCTTTCTTTCCAGGAGTTTCCATCAGCATTTCACTGCTGTAATTGTTACTTCTTTCATTAAATTAGCTGCGTTATAAACTGTCCTTCTAGTTTTTGCTTTCTTTTCTTATTTTGAACTAAAATAATAATTTTAAGACCTATTTCTTGAGAACATGATGTTTGCTCCAGTGAGCATTCATGTACCGCACACTGAGCTCTTTATCATCTTACCTCTCACATTTACAGTTGTCACATCAAGCATCCATAAAGAAAGGGTCTCCATTTTAATTGGTGCTGAAAGTTTTTTGACTCCTTATTACAGTTAATGAAAAGCAGTGGTGAGAAAAAGAGACGGGTGCCTTTTCCCTCGAGTCTTCCCTCTTACTTTACATTTTGTGCTCTCGACAGAAAGAACAGCTGTTCAATAATAATTTGAGGATAGTTTAGTTGATACCCAAGGGGTCCCGATGTGTCACTGTAAATTAGCAGTAAGTTGGGATTGTTACATGCAAAAGTTTCTACCACAAAACTCTTTTGCAATATAAACAGCATTATTCCTCATGTTTTCGTTTTCCCAAATGTCCTCATTATGCAAATGATACTTCTCACCACATGGGACCAGCGTAGTGACTTAAATCATCCACACCATCTGGATGTCCTTGAACACATCCTGAAATATTGTACTGCAGAGGAAGAGCTACATTCTCTACAACCAGATTCTGAAATTGTTTTGAGTTTAGTCTTAAAGCATTTTAAGTAGTTTAACCTTTTTTTTTAAAACATTTACAGCTCAGTCAAAGTAAGTTTCCAGTATCTGCAAACCTTCAGTGGGGTTTGATCTGAACTTTTGTTCATAAAAGATTCTCAGATTCTAGTTTTCCCACATTGGTTCCTGCAAAAATCTGTTTAATTGTCTTGCTTTACTATCAATGTAAAGCTGTCTTTCTAGTTGTAAAATAATGAAGCTTGTATTTTTGCTTCAGTGTAGCTTCAGGAGAGATTTTTAGACCTGACCATAGATTTGTGCTTCAGAAACAACTTTTGCAGTCCTTCAACATTGTTTCTTGTTAACAAGCGGCTCTGTTTCATTCCTTTCTAACACTTATAACACCAGAAATTGAATCTTGCCTAAAAATGTATACTGCACTATCTACTCAGAGGGAAAGCTTTATTTTTGAAGGTTGTACTATAACTTTGAAATACATAGAACTACGTTTAGTTTTATTCATTGATAAAGCTCTAAATTATCTTGAAAAATGTGTTTAAAATGATTTTGCTAGAATCTCCTGGAGAAGTCTGCAGAGAGGGAGACTCGCCAGGAGTACGCTTTGGCCATGATTCAGTGCAAGGTGCTGAAGCAGCTGGAAAATCTTGAGCAGCAGAAGTACGACGACGAGGACATCACTGACGACATCAAGTTCCTGCTGGAGAGGCTGGGAGAGAGCGTCCAGGATCTCAGGTACTTACTGGACTTTGTTCCATGAATAGCATGCAATCACAGCGGTTATTTTCAATTATAATTACTTCTGCAACGTATGTGATGTACTTTTTGGATGAGGAAACTATAATTATATTTAAATGTTCATTAGAATTGATGATATTATGCTGGTGTACATCAATGATGTGCATTATGAGACTGAATACTTTATTAATAGTGAATGCTGCAGTAATTACATGAATGGATGACCTCAAGATGTAGTTTTTTTCACCCCAGCGTTTCTCTGCTTCTCACATCAGACAGTTACCGTAATTTCCGGACTATAAAGCGCACCTAATTATAAGCCGCAGCAGCTAAATTTGGGGGAAATTGCAGATTTGTCCACACATAAGCCGCACCGGAATATAAGCCGCGGGTGTTTTAATGCTAATGCAGCAGGGGGGCTGAGGGGGGAGGGAGAGGTGTGGAGAGCAGTTGTCTGGCTGCCACTTGGGTGAGGAATCCGTTGGAGGTGTGAATGGCTGTTTTTCAATAGGATGAGTTGAAACATTAAAGATAACAAAAGAAGTCAAACTGCCTTCATTGTCAAAGGTGCAGCTGTGCAAAAGGGCGGGGCCATCAGTTTCGAACAGACCACTTGTCAGTGTTAATTAGTTGCAGAATGTTGCAAAAACAAAGAAAACACGTAGGAAAACGGCTCACCAATGAATGGCTCCCATCAAAGAACCATTAGTCCCATCACTACTCCCGACTCACGTCTGTGTAATCCTGCACGTAGTCAACAGCGCGACCACCACCCCCATACCCCCCTTATACCGCCATTGGGTAATCTTTCGTGAAAAGCACATGATTGCGCAACCAGAGGTAGCGCTAGACTTTTTAGTTTTTAGTCATCTCATCGGCATCTCTGGCAAGAACCTCCAGAGACTACAGTACATCCAGAACAGCGCTGCCAGGATCCTGATGAGGGTGCGCAAGCATGAGCACATCACCCCCATTCTGAAAGCACTTCACTGGCTCCCTGTCCCACTTAGAATAGAATACAAACTCTGCCTCCTCTCCCACCAGTGCATTTACGGTCAAGCCCCCCACTACCTAAAGGAACTCCTCACTTCCCCGACCACACGCATCCTTCGCTCCGTAAAAGCGAACACGCTTCAAACCCCCAGAACCAAGCTCTGCAGCATGGGAGATCGGGCTTTTTCCTCTGCTGCTCCGAGGTTGTGGAACTCCCTCCCTGTCCACTTAAGGTCTCCACAAACTGTGGATGCTTTTAAACAGAACCTGAAAACCTACCTTTTTAGAAAAGCTTTTTGTTAGTTTTATTCTGTAGCCGCCCCTTTTACTTTTTTAAACTTGTTTTATGAGTGTTGACTCAGCTATTTTAACCTTCTCCGCTGTAGCACTTTGAGATTGCAAAATATAAAGTGCAATATAAGTTAAATTTATTATTATTATTATTATTATTATTATTATTTGACTCACAGGGTTAAAAAAAATCCAGTCATAATCTATTTTTATCCGTCACATTAATTTTACACTTATTACATTTTCAATAGCATTATTACTCTAACACTGGGCCCATTTAGCACACAAATCCATAAAATTAGACTCTAAATTAGTCGATCAGCCAGTCATCATATAGAAATTCCCAAAAACTCCGTTTGGAGTCGAGCTCAGCGCAGCAGCAGGTGAGGTGATCCTCTGTGCGCTCCGCGGGACTCTGATTACCGTGTAATATTAACGTTCATTATGAGATCATGAGAGAGATGAGGGGTTCACATATTTTCATTGAGATACTCAGGGGAAACCTGGTGCTGATGTTTAATGCGGACCTCCTCGTAGGTTAGTGGGCGTTTGGAGTCCAGTTCTATGTGCGCGCAGCTCGCAGAGCAGATTTTGCGTGTCAACAAGCGTCCACAGCCTATGAACGCTAGTCCGAGAGCGCATTACAACAGAAAGTGTAGTTAGTCTGCATCTGATCGCACGCTGAGCACCGGATTGCAAAGGGGCATTTGAGCGGATCAGGTCTGCGGCTGTGGAGGCTTGTTGACACGCAAAATCTGCTCCGCGAGCCGCGCGCACATAGAACTGGACTCCAAACACTAACCCGCGAGGAGGTCCGCATTAAACAGCAGCGCCAGGTTTTCCCCTGAGTATTTTAATGAAAAATATGTGAAACCCTCATCTCTCTCATGATCTCATAAGGAACGTTAATATTCTGTAATCAGAGTCCCGCGGAGCGCACAGAGCTGCACCTGCTGCTGCGCTCAACTCCGAACGAAGTTTTTAGAAATTTCTATATGATGACTGGCTGATCGACTAATTTAGTGTCTACCGTAATCCTATGGATTTATGTGCTCATGGGCCCAGTGTTAGATCAATCAAATAATTGGAACAGAGCGATCTGCAGCTTCTAAACAGGTTCTCCAAACCGCGACAGTCAGTGGAGGATGAAAAGATTAGAAACAATTAGAATAATATACAAAAGTAATGAAATAATGCTACTGAAAATGTAATTATTATAATTTTTTAATTAATAAGTGATGGATAAAAATAGATTATGACCGGATTTTTTAAAATCCTGTCAGTCAAAATGACAGGAGGGAAAAAAGTCAACCACTCGGGACAGAGATGACTGTTTGGGAACGCAAAGCGTCCCGTTTATTAACATTTAAAAAACAACAAAAAATCTTTTAATCAATCAATCAAACAAACTTTCACATCTTTGACCTGATGAAACACATTTATGCGTGTAAAAATAAAACAATGCGCTCCCAGCGCAGGTCCTGCAGTCGGCCTACCGTAGTAGCGCAGTATATAACAAAACAAAGCAACGCTTGAAAAGGCAATAACGTTAAAGGGCTAAATTAGTTTTCTTTTTAACAAAATAACCAGCATCTTTTCTGAAAACTGCCAACACAGCTCTAAATGTGCAGTAACGCTGCCGTTTATTTTATCAAAATAACCAGAAAGATCAGTCCCGTGTCATCGTTTTAGTCTGTACTAAAACCCCCAAAGTCCTCGTCGTCAGTGTCTGAAACAAACAGACCCAGAATGGACTCGTCAGCCACTCTTTCTCCTTCAAAACCAACGAACTCCTCTTCCTCGGTGTCTGAATCGAACAGCCTCAGAAGAACGGCTTCAGCTGTCGCGCCATCCTCTTCATCACCGTCACGCAACAGTCCAGCTTTCCGAAACCCGTTGGTGATCGTGGATGTTTTCACACTTTTCCATGCTGTCAGGATCCACTGGCAGACTTGAGCTAAGGTTGCTCTTCGCATGCGACCAGTTTTGGTGAACGATTTCTCGCCGCTGGTCATCCATGCCTCCCACTGAACTCGGAGTGCCACTTTAAAAGCACGATTCACACTAATGTCCAGTGGCTGCAAATGCTTCGTTGTGCCCCCAGGAATCACAGCTGGAATAGAGTTTGTGCTCTTGATGGCTGCTTTCACCGAATCCGTTATATGAGCCCTCATGCTGTCCAGAACGAGCAACGCTTTTTTTTGGTGAAAAAATCCGCCAGGTCGCTTGACGTAGCACTCATTTAGCCATTCCTTCATTATGTTTTCCATCATCCACCCTTTCTGGTTGACTTTTACCAAGATGTCTTTTGGGAATTTTTCTTTTGGCATAGTGATCCTTTTAAAAATCACCATCGGTGGAAGCTTTACTCCAGATGCGGTGCAGCCCAGAACACAAGTGAAATTTGTTCTCTCGTGGCCGGTTGTTCTCAGTGTGATGGACGATTCACCTTTCTTGTTTACAGTCCTTGTAAGAGGCAGGTCAAAGGACAGAGGCACTTCATCCATGTTGATGATCTCGTCCGGTCCGATGGAATGTTCATTCATCTTTTTCTGTGTAAATTCGCGGAAGTTCGCTATTTTCTCCTCGTGGTCTGGAGGGAGTTGCTGACACAGAGTCGTCCGTGCCCTGATGGACAGTCCTTTTCGTCTCATAAATCTGAGACACCATGATGGTCCACCAATAAAATCTTCAATATTCATTTAATTGGCGGTTGTTTTGGCTTTCAGTCGGATCTGCACGGTGGAAACACCCCGGCCGTCTGCTCTCTGCGTGTTCACCCAGTCTTCAAGAAAGTTTTCAAGCTCTGGCCATCTGCTGTTCTTACCTCTAAAGGATTTTTTGGTCTTTTTGCATTGACCCAGTTCTTCACGCTGTCGTCTCCAACGTCTCACCATTGACTCATTGATGCCAAGGGTACGCGCAGCAGCTCTATTTCCGTCTTTCACAGCCAGATCAATTGCCTTTAACTTAAAAGCAGCATCATATGCAGTTCTCCGTTTGTTTTCCATACTTCCTCTGTCTCGCTCTCCTACTCTGTTATGCTCTCGTTGCTTTGTGTTGCTCTATTTATTTGGCACGAACTGTCCCGCCTCTTCTCTGGTGTTTCCTTGATAGTGCGCCCCTGCTGGCCGTTAAAAAACCCACAGATAAGCCGCACCATTGTAAAAGCCGCAGGGTCCATGGCAAGTGAAAAAAGTAGCGGCTTATAGTCCGGAAATTACGGTAGATGAAAGTAGTTTCTATGCTTTGTAAAATATGACATTGCCCTCTATTTGTTTTGAAATAACAAACCTTTGTGTTGTTTTGAACAGCTCGTTTGACGAGTACAGCTCTGAGCTTAAGTCTGGCCGCCTGGAGTGGAGTCCTGTTCACAAATCTGAGAAGTTCTGGCGTGAAAACGCCGTCCGCCTGAACGAGAAGAACTATGAGCTCCTCAAGTAAGATGAAGGCTGTTCTGCAGTGACACAGTTCATTTCCTCTTTGGCCTTTGAAAACTTGATTTATTGCTACCTTGACACTTCAGCGGGAACAGGAGAACAATGCTGTTAAAGGCAGCAGCTTGTTCAGCCACTGAAGGACATAAATGAAGCTTCGCTGTAGGCTGATGTGAGATACTGCCAGTAAAAGAAATCACGTCTGTACATTTTCAAATGATAGTTTGAAAATTTCAGTGCTGAATGACTTAAGAATAAGAATTTTGATGTCTTCACTGCAGTCAGTAGTTTTTATTTTATTTTATAAAAGTAATGAAACAAAACTCCAAGTGCTGCTGCATCCTGAGGCAGGAGAGCTTTTTTCCAGTGGCTGGATCATTTCATATCATCTACAGCAACACTGACATAAATTATATTGTGTGTGATTAAAAAGCGTGTCATAGTGATCTAAATAATATGACGTGATGCATATACATCCCCCAGTGTGCATAATAATTTATTAGGTTTTCTGCAGAGGTCGTAAAAATAAATAGATCGTAAAAATAAAAGATGAAAAATGGTAATTCTTTGCACTAATAAATGCTGCTACCTGCAAGCTGCAGTCACAGGTCAAATGTTTGGATTTATTTTCTTTATATCTGCTATATGGACATAAATATTGTCTCTGCAAGTTTCTTAGAAACCCCGTGACATCAATTTGAGGTTTTATTGTCCACCTCAGATCTCTGGTTGTCTAGAATATTTCTCCATTTTAGACCCTCACTGTCTGGACAATCTAAAGTTCAGCTACATCACCTGCCTTGAGGTTTCTGTCCTCTGGTCTGATTTTGTTTGTACAGGAAACCTGAAACTGTCTTCACCTCTTAGATGATAAACTGTGGTGGTTTTGTGTTAAAAAGCAGAGTTTTTTTTTTTTTTTTTTTAACATTTTTTATTATCTCTGCTTAGTTTAGCTTTTGATGTTTGGGGTCTCCACTTCCTGATTATACATTCAGATTTTATTCTTTTTGTTGTTTGAGATTAACGTCTGTGCTCTGTCTAAGCGGTGGCATGATTGTGTTATGAGTTTACAAAAAGCTGCTTATCATTATTCCTAAATATTATTATTAAAGGCCCTTTTGGGGATGTGCATTACAAATTAGCCAAGACTATAAACGTCATAGTGAATTCATGCATTACTTAATTTTGTCACTTTCCCAAAAAACAGTAAATTAAATGGATTTATTATTTTATTTTATTAACTACAGCTAATAAAATTTCACTTTGGTTCTGATGTGGATTCTCCTTCACAACATTAAAGCTGAAATCAGGTGTCATCAAATGAGTCAGACTTGTAATTTGGTCTCTTGGATTTTAATGTAACAAAACTTCTAATTTTCTTGAGAAAGCAGCGTATTTATATTGTTTTTTCGTATGAATCCTATCAGTTTCAGGGTGCATCAGTAGTTCTTGGACCCTCATCAGTGGTGTGATCTGTCAGACAGCGATGAGTCTAATCAGGATCAATTCTGTTGCACAATGACATCACAATATCAAACTCTGTACATTTGAGTGTACTCACTGAATTATGTGAACACAGTAACATGAGGCTGAGTCAAATCCTAAAACTCTGAACACGTATGAGAAAGAAATCCTGAACTGTACTGTTGGGCCAATTTCTCTCACATTTTTAATTTTCTGAGAAAACTTAAAAAAATCTGGAATGGGAGAGCTGCAATCATCCACAGCTCTTACTCTGCAGGCTTTAAAAAATAGTTCCCATCAATCATCAGAACTAGGAGTAACTTCCCCCAGACTAAAAGCACTTGTGCTCTGTGGGGAACTGCCTCTCAGCTGCCCTGCAGCCGGTCGTGGCTGTGACAGAAATGTAATTTAGTGCATTTACTTCAATTTGTTTGCTTTTAACCCTTGTTTTTTGGGAATACCACTAACAACATCAGCACCTTGTTTAGTGAGTTTGTTTCCAATCTAAAGACTCTGTCTAGAAAAATCGATTTGTGTCTGTTTTCTTTGTTATTCCAGTCACATATTGTGATGTGCTTATTGAAATTCACTATAAGTTCTAATCTGTTCATCTCTTTGTCTCATCACTGTCCTCTCTGTTATCGGCTCAGCAGCATCTCAGATTAAATTGCCCTCCTTCTTTTTTTTTTTTTTTTGCCTGAATCCTCTTTCCTTACTTGGAACTTTCTCAGAAAATTTCTTAAACAACTTTAGGTCTGGAATTATGTTAGTTTGACTTTCAACAATAGAGTGTATTGCTCTTCTTCCCCCAAATGAATAACGTTAATCCTTTAAAACAAAGATCTTAAAGCAATTAAAAGTATGATTAACTCACTAACTGCTTCAAACTTTGCATTCAGAATGTATTATTTTATTTTGTCTCCTGTGTGTGTTTTATTAAATAGGATCTTGACCAGGCTGTTAGAAGTTTCAGATGATCCTCAAGTTATCGCAGTGGCAGCTCACGATATCGGAGAATACGTGCGGCACTATCCACGTGGTAAACGGTAAGGGTTTTTTCTTTAAAACTTGTTCGTATCATCAATGTTTTAAAGCACTCGACAAGGTCTGTGATTTGTGCCTTCATTGTGATTGGGTAGGTTAAGAAAAAGCTGTCATGTTTAAACAACTTTCAGGTTATGACCTTACTAAAATAAACCTCAGAATAACAGTGTTTATTTTTAGTTTAGGATCAAGTGATCAAGCCAGTGTAAACACAAGTTGGCAGGACTTTCCAGGAAACATGACTGTAAACCCCAACCATCAGTCAGAAAACAATTCTGACCTGAACTGGAATCCAAACAGAATTAGTGTGAAGAAGAGAAAATTACAACAATAACTGAAGTGTTAAAGGTTCCATATTATTATGTACTTTAAATCCACTCTGAATTATTTCTTTTACATCTCAATAACATGTAAAAGCTATGCGGTTGTCAAATTGGCCCTTACTTTAAGTGCAGCCGTTGTTTTTCCACCGGCTCGTTCCACTTCCTGAAGCTAATCCTTCGTTTCAAATGAGCGGAGCAGCTGGGGAGTCGAACCCCGTCCATCTCTCTTCTCCGCGCGCGTTCACGAGATGCTGGTGGGCCTTCAGGGTCTCAGATGAAGGGAATAAAAAAGACTTTTGTGCTCGTTGATGCAACCATCTACAACGCAACTGCTGTGCTTAGCTCGTAGCTTTGCTATGACTGTTGGCTAACGTTTGCGAGGACGTGCGCTCCTGTGGTTTTCAAAGGGCGGGGGTGGGCTCAGGTAGACAAAGGTGCTCGTGATTGACGCTGTCCTCTAGAGAGGAGTGGTCTTTTCCCTTCTTGACGTCAGCAGGGGAAAGATTTTGAAACCACCCGTTTTAGCATTAGCTCAAAACACATTTCCCAAAAATGAGAATAAGGAATTGAAAACGGCGAAAATATTTTCTCACTTTTAGATTTCAGACACAGTCTCTGTGACTGATATGACTGTTCAAAGACCTTTAGAAAGTGAATTTTGCACAATATGAGACCTTTAAAGCCTTAAACTTGGGATCTACAGCCAAGATCTCTGTTTGACTTCATGCCAACTTACACAGCTTTATATTCGTGTCATTTATAAAGTTGTTTGCCAGAGTTGAGACATACAGACACCAACAAAAATAAGCCTTTAGTCCTTAAACACACACAGGTGTTCTCATGGCAACGCTCATCACATGAGGACATGAGTGAATTGTTAGCATGGATTAAGCGAAGGTCTGTTTACTTTGCTACTTACTTAAGAGACAGAGGTTGAAAGATGTGTTTTTCTTCTGAAGAGGTGAAAGTGACAAATATATGTGCCCATTTTTATAAGGACTTGGTAATTTTACTAGATTTATTTGAAAGATAAAATAAATACATTGATTAGTGTTTGTTGGCTTCAGATAGGAAAGAAGTCGGTTTACTAATTCAGATATTTTATGAAACATTGCTTAACTGATTTACCAAGCTGTGCAAATTAGCAGCTGATCCTTAAAAATTAACAGCTGATCCTTAAATGGGCTGATCTAAAAACACGGAAGAAACTTTTACATTTTAAAAAACATAATCAGTCTGACAGGATGAGCAGAAAAGTGTTTAGAATTGCAAACAGATTTGTTTAATTAGGATTCTACTTTAAAAAAATTTTTTTAACTTTTTGCTTTTAGATAAATACACCAGTACATTTGTATGAATCTCATTAGACGTGTTCAGATAGATAGATCCATACATGAGCGATTATTAAAACCATTTTGATATTGATATCAAAACAAAATTAGTCACTGAGAATATGTGATTGGTAAAGTTGACGCACTTTGAAGAAAAGCCAGCAGTTTCCATGCTGTGCTTTAGAGGCGTTCCTTTACATCGTCTGTCATAGTTGACACTGCGCGCACGTCTCCAGGAGAAAATATCCTGCTGTGAGGAGCAGGTGTGAACAGCAAAAAAACAAAGATAGTTTCAAATGTCAGCACTTTGTCCTCAACGTCTTCAGTGCAAAAATAATGTTCCTGCCTCAGTTTCTGTTTCATCTCATCCTCTTTGGTCAATTTCAAAAGTTTTATTCTAAAGACGTTGGTATCAGAATGTTTTTTTTTGTGTACGTATAGACATATCATGTTCTGTAGTCTCTAGAAATGTTACCTTCTCTTTGGAAAGATGTTAGCACATCAGTGTAGAGGCTGAGTCTGAAAATTTGACATAAAATTGAAATGCACCAGTTTTTATGCCTTTGCGCTGATAAAATCTAATTTGTTTTATTATTAGTTGAAGAGCCTGCAAACAGGTTCCTTGAAAAATACTGAATCCCACTTCACCAGAATTAAAAGGTGAAGCGTGTTGTTCTGCCTTAGTTTTGCTTTACTGTATCAGGCCATTGACAGGAGATTCACAACCCTCCTTTCCAGCATTAATTTGGTAATTAGACGCCTGCATGATCAGTTAACCAAAGCTAATATATAAAAGTACAAATACAAAGTTTTTTTTTTTTTCCTGTTAAGATCTATTCATTTCAACGAGCATTATGCAGCTCTGTCTTCCTTTTCAGGACATCATGTCCTCTCACAAGGCCACCAGCCCATTAGAAATACACAGAAATTTTCTGTTGGACTGTATTAGATTACATGATGGATCTCTGAATGACCTAAAACATGAAAAAGAGCACTTGTGTTATTTGTGTCTGTAAAGGCTCTCTCCTATTATCTCCCATCTCAGAGTGATTGAGCAGCTGGGTGGAAAACAGCTGGTGATGAATCACATGCACCACGAGGACCAGCTCGTTCGTTACAACGCCCTGTTGGCTGTGCAGAAGCTGATGGTTCACAACTGGTATGAACAAACCACTGATATTATGAACAAACCACTGATGTTGTTGTTTTTCAGTTGTATGTACCAGTAAATCTCACATCAACAAGCCCCTAAAGTGCTATCTAAACCAGGCTTCCTGGCTTTCAATTGGCTACAATCTACATACATATGACCAGATCGCCCTCATGAATATTTTAATTTCTTCTGGCTGATTAGACATCTGCTTAGGTCGGAGATGCATTTGAAATGATGTTAAGGTCAAAGGAGAAAAAGAGATTCACAAAAGCAAACTGCTCATTTCAGTAATGTGAGTTCACACAGAAACCAGAGGAAGGTTTCATCTTTACTTCTTCTTAAGATTGCTGTTCACAAATACCAGCGTAGCACATTTTTTATTTCCTACATCTGATTTAGAATCTATTAATTATCTATGTACAACCCCAAAGTCTTTACCGTACATTTACTCTGTTTTTCGTTCAGCTCGGACTCATTTTTATCCAATATTTAACTTCTACATCTAAAAAAACGACTATAGCTGTCTTTTCTGCATTGAAAAAAAAGAAAATCTGACAAAAGAAAACCAAATAATGGAACTGAACTATATTAAGGCCGACAGTGATTTTTTTTTGTCTGAAACGCTCCTGTGCGTATCTTTTGTGATGCTGCCTTTGTGAGTGTGATGTTTTATTAGGGAAAACCCTTCATTGTTGGTTAGTTTTCTAACTAAACCCATTTAAAAAGAGACGTATTTTAGAGAAATGTCTTAAAATCTTAGTCATGTTTGGAAACGGCTCCTTAAAGGAGGGTTTTCTAAAACATCATCAGTCTGCTGAAATCTTCAATTAAATGACAAATATTTAATAAACCTGAATAAAATAAAATGTGCTTTAAAAATAGTTATAACAACTGAAGATTTCAAGATAAAAGCATGTGAATGTATTTGAAGTCTTCTGTCAGATCTAATTGGGTTTTTTTGGGGGGGGGACAAGATCACTGAATAAATGAACGGAGGACTTTAAGTAAGATGTATTGTTCCAAAAGCGTGAGACAGACTGGGTTTATGATGAAAAATGTTGACAGTCTTGGGCCATAAAGTAAAAGTTTTCATGTCAGGTTAGATTAATAGTAGCTTTCATCATTTTGTTCTATGTCTCAGCTTTTCAAACGGATCATTCTGAATGCTTTAATTTGCTGTTGATTCTGATGTGTACATATACAAAAAGCTGTTTGTTACAGCGCACTGGGGAGCTTATTTTTTAGGTATTTATTTTAATTTCTCAGATGGCATAAATCTCCACCATCATGACTCTGAACTCCAAGTGATTGATTTTACCTCCCTCTATATTTTCACACTCCACTCACTCACTGCCTACCATAGGGCTTGAAAATACTAAGAAATAAACAAGCTATGGGATGGAAATGTGTTTTGTGTGTCTCTATTGTCTAAAACACACACGCACAGTATCCCAAGTGACTGTGTGCAACTTATCCATCTAAGTAATGTCCCCGGTAAACAATGTAATCACATAAGTATGGACAGAAATTTATAAGCGGGAACATAAAAGGGTTTCTGTTTTGTTTTTGTTACCTAGAAGGAAAAGAAAGATTTTTATCATCAGGACATCGATTTAAAGAAAGGCAGGCTTTCCCTGCTCATTTTTTAATTTGTATTAAGATTTAGATGAACTTTGCAGAAAGGACGCTGTTTAATAAAAGGAGAATTGCAGCTTGTTATTTAGCTAAATATTATATGAACCCCGCTAGCTGACTTTGATACTTGTTTCTTCTTATTTTATTTGTAAATCAGGAGTGAATTTACAGACAAGTGATGATTTTTAAACACAGGAAAAAGACGGAATAAAGAAGAAAAAGGTACTAAAAAAGCAGAGATTAAAGAGTCTGGTTTTTAAAACTCATGTAAAATTCAGCACACTCCCTCATACCATGACAAAGTTAATTACATTGAATATAAAAATGGACATTTCATCTTGTAGCTTGTTTCCTATCTTTATGAAAGAAACAGCCGCGTGTTATTTTAAAAACTCTGCATTAAAAAAACATAAAACTTTGAGGACTTTGATTTATTCTCATTTTTCTTAACGTCCGCTCTTTATAAGACATTACTCTCCCACGCCTCCCTTTTGCAAATGCAGATTGAGGGGATGACACGGCGCGCTGACGCAGTAATACAATCATTTTTGTGTTCTCGTAATGAAGGAGAAAACAATGACAACAAAGCAAAGTTATTCATGCATATTGTGTCGTTCTTTAGCGCGCTGCTTTTCCAGTTTTGTTTATTTGCATAAGGACGTGGCAGAGGGAGTGGGTCATGTCTCAAGGTTGTGTTGTCACATGGAATTAGCTGCTGCCTACACTGATTGCCTCGGTGAAAACAGAAACATGTGAACGGTTCTTTAAAAAGGAGGAAATGTTTGAGCTCTATTTCAATGATGAGGTTTCATTCACCCACAGAGTCAAGATATTTTCAAATCACCTCGCCTCAGCCGCTGTCACCTTGAGTGGGTTGCCTTGTTGTTTCCATGAGGACTTCTCCTCGTCTTTACTTATCAAAGGCTCCTGCTGTCATGACAACAGCGTAGATGAATATGCGCACAGTTATCTATCTCCGCACCCATGTCGATGGCTTTGAGAAGTTCTCTTTAATTTATGTCTAGAACTTGAAAGAATCCCATTTGGGCCTCTCAGCTCTGTATTGAAGTTTGTCTGTTGGAGCCCATGAGCCACTGACAGGACCTCCGTCCTTGTTTTAGTGATTAAACTGAAGTATGACCTTTTTGGGATACATAATGCATTTAATCCAGAGGCAGTGAGCCAAAGAGTTACAGAAAATCTCAATTCAATTCATGTTGAAGTGCTACATGTTTTCAAGTTATTCTTTCACTTCTTTAAAGCCATACTCAGTAGCCAGGTAAACTAACGAGGTCTCGCTAGCTAGTTTACAAAAAACACGACTCGGTGCACTCACCCCTCCCGTCGGGTAAAATCCATAAGCCAGCCTCCCCACGGACATGGGACTCCGTTTTGCGACGATAACAATGCAGAGTCTAACTTCAGCCGTAGAAACGTTCCCCCAGCTTTTCCTCTTTTCACCTCCAAACGTTTTTAGTTTTCTGCTAGCTGAAAAGGTGTTTTTTGAGGGGGACTCTGGTATTTTTATCTTAAAATGGAAATGGTAACTCTGATCTCTGTACTACTTCTACTTCCACTTTCACTTCTGGGATGTTCTGCCCCAAAATGTGTCCGGGCGGATTAATGCCAATCCAAGCAGTGAGGAAATTAGGCAGACGGACAGCTGGATTGTCCAATCCTATCGTTCGGTCCGAACGATAGGATTGGCTGAAGTTTTTAGAGAACTGCGAGACAACCACTTTATTGATTTCTTTCGGTTTTTTTTTTATCTCCACAATATATTTATGGCTATACTATATTAGAACGTTGTTAAGAGGCTTTAAAAAAAAAAAAAAACGTTAAAGAGCATATTTTAAGTTAGACACTCCCTTAAACAAATGTTTAGAGAAATATAATAGAAACTTTTTCTGAATAAAAATTTACACAAATTCAGCTTATTTAGGCTCTTGGATTCGTTTTTGTGAGAATTGTCAATTTTTTCACCAAACCGGAAGTGACGACATTTCAGGGAGACCGTTCGTTCTCTATATAGAAAACTGATCCACTTATCACTACTTGTGACGAGCAAAACAAACCCCGCAGAGTGCCGTTATTTTATTACTTTATTACTATAGTGAGCAGTTATTTTATTAAGATTAAAAAATTTAAAAAAAGATAAAAACAATCAGTCCTGTAAGGCTGTACCCTGTCGGTCCAGCTGTAGACCGTGACCCACCTCCTCACTTGGGTCTGGGTAAAATACCAGCGTTTAGCACCAGGTTTGATCATCAGAGCTTCAAACATTGATCTGCGTTCAGGTGGATTGTTAAGAAATGAAAGAGTTTATAAAAAGTTTCACAGGATGCAGCTAAACGGTTCGAGGCTGACCGAAACAGTGTCGGGTCAGGCTGGAAACCCCGCTGGGAATCCCCTCTTGGGAGCCGCTGGGAACGGGAATCCCCTCTGGAGAGCATCGCGGCATGGATTTACTGTACCCCGCCAGCCAGGTGAGGGTCAGACACCTGAAGGAAATGCTCTCATGAAATCGCGGACCGGTACCGGATAACGACCCACCACGAACCGTACCAAACCTGGCATGGAAACGAGACTCAAGTCTCCCCGTTAGCTCCTGTTAGCTGCTGCGTGCTAACAGCGGTTCCGGTGAATGGATCGAAGTAACGGCGCCTGTTTAGAGTCACACTGAATGTTTTTCGTCGGTAAGTGGGACTCCATCACATCCAGTCCTGGACTAGACCAGGACCGCCGGGGTTTTTCGTCTCCAAACAGAAGTCACCGTACCGGTAAGGAAGCCGTCCCGTTGTTGACTCAGTGTCCTGACAGACTGGCGATTGGCATTCATAAACATAATAAATATAATTTAGCATTTTTTATTAAAATGAATTCACACCGACTCGATTAAAGAGCGCTCTAACCTAAAACTAACAACTCATCGCCGACAGCGAGCAGGCAGCTGGCAGACTAGAGCGGTGCCAGTCTGAGATGTTAAAGTAGTTTAGCTTTAAAAAATCTAACACAATGATTAAAACAAGCATCTGTTACACAAACTCCACACAACAAAGGGCTCAAATGATCATATTTATGGGATTATTGATCGTACAGAGTGTTAAATTATCCTACAAATACTTTATTTATCTACATCTGACAACACTGTAAGCAGCGCCACCTAGCTAGGAGCTCCCTTAGCTGACGTCACAGGTCCACATATGAAAAAAAAAGCGTTTTTAGAAGCTTTGCAAAAAGCGGCACTTTTGACTAGAAAAATGGTTTAAAAAAATGTATTGTAAAACAAAATACCCTCAATAAACATTTCAAATAGTATTTTTGGACAGAGTTTTATCAGAATAAAAAAAAAAAAGAACTTAAAATATGCTCTTTAAAAGCTACATTGTTTACCTGGCTTCTGAGTATGCCTTTAAAATATAATACACTGCTTTAAATAGTTTTTAGACTCGATAAAACCAACACATTTTACAAATATATATATATTATAATAATGATAATAAAACAGAGAAGATAATAATAATGATGGCAAATTCAATTAAAACTTAAACAAATAAAAAAATCAATTTTATTTAGTTCCTAAACAAAACCCACGTATATGAAGTTATATATTAAAGCCTGTTTACATTTAATAACACAAGCAAAAAAATATGACAGTTTTAATGAAAATCCTGGTGAGGTGACTAATCCTCCTTATATTAAATAAAGTAACTGTCTCAGTAATTCTACACTGAGGGAAATCCTGTAAAGGAGTATAAGTATCTTTACATAGAATATGTTTGTGAATCAACAGCCTCTAATGGATAAACAGATTTAAAGCTTTATAGAAAGTGTTTTTCTGGTGTGTTTCCGTTGTCTGGTTCCGAGACTGGGTGGTTTAATGGAACATGATGGTACAGACTGCATTATGTTTAGCTGTATTAATTAGAGGGGGAAATAATAATGATCAAAAAAGCATTAAACAATTTTCTTTTTGTCCTTAATATACAAAGAAACATTTATTTTCATCTGGCTTCATTGGGACTCATCTGTCCGCAATTATTGGCCCCATTTCTTGTTTCAAACTAGAAACAGGTGATTGTTTATGTGATCAGTCATGTGAGTAATTTGTTTCTCTTATCAGAACTAATTTAAAAGCTCAGTGCATATCAGCTGTTTTTTAATAAAAGGCAACAACCAACTCAATCATTCTTATCAATCTTTTGGAAGAATGTTGGAAACTTTTTCTTTTTTCTTGTACTTTTTAGTTCAAAAATACATGTAAATGTGCCACATCATAAAATATATGCAATTTTTAAAAATTTTAGTTTATTTATAAGGAAAATTCATTTCTACAGTTGGCAAATTTTAGGACAAACAAAAGTATCAGTGGAGCAAACTGAAACCAGCTTAGTGTCACAAACAGCTGTTAGTGGTTTGATTTGTTAAAAGGTTTTTTCAGTCTTTTTACAAAGATGACAACTTGGCAGCTTTGTTTGTATATTTGGATAAAAATATCTCCTTGAACTAAGGGGGTTTGATATTGACAAGAATGGATGGTACAGCTAGCCCACTAACAGCTAATGACTAGCCTCTCCAATAGCGCCAGCCTATCTGGGCTAATGAACAGCAGAGGGAGTAGGCATTTAGTTATATTTAGCGTTAGTTATTAGCCTCTCCAGTGCTAACTCAAGTGAGCACTGAGCAGTCTTCTTATTGGCCAGCTTTAGTTAAGCTGATCACTCACCTTCCATCTGCTACCATAGAGAACAGAACGTCAGCTGTCTGTAGTAAGGTGGCCGCCCTTTAGCAACATTGTTGACTCCCAGATAAGGCATCTAGCTTTTATATATGATATCTATGCAGGGACATAGCCACCTCTGGGTGCTCAATAGTCCTAATTTTTGCCCCAGTACCACGCTGTAGTCTTGTCACAAGTTCTAAAGAGGAAGATGAGAATGGCTGTGAAACTGTTAGATTGTTAACAAGTTTGTCTGACTCTCTTTCTTCTGACATCAAGCTGCATCGACTGGCACAGTAGGAACACTATGACTCATGTAGCACCATGTGAAGAATACGTTTCATGGTCTTCTTTGGTACTCTATTGAAAAATGAGTTAAATACTCAATGATGTCTGCTACGGAAGCGTATTGCATTCACCTGAAAAAATTAAAAAGCTCTGTTTTTCTGCGTTAACAAGATAATAATAGCCTAAAGAATCCCTCTGCATGTTCTGTGTCAGGCTAAAATGAACTCAAACAGGTCCCGTTTGTTGAGTTTAATTCACTTTTACTTTTTTATGGATTTATGAACTAGGAAATGATCTTGTCTGAACTATGTAGATGGGATTATTATTAGTTTGTCGGTCAGAGCAGACACTTGAGGGAGTCATGCCTGTTCAGACACAAATCCCCATCAGATCTTCTGGACGTGGCTATGTTTCTCCAGGATCAGCTGACTAAATCTGGGATGCTCCACAGTTATAAGTTGATGCATTTGAAAGGCATTCAGTTTGGCTACATGGTGAGACAGGAAACAATTGGACAACTACAATTCTAGACCCTTGCAGAGTGCAGCTGAAACTCTCAGCTTTAGGTCACTTTAGGCTATTATTATCTCATTAATCAGAAAAACAGCTTTTTTGGGGGGTGAATGCAATACGCTTCCGTAGTCTGCTACGGAAAATAGGAATTTTGACGATGTATTTCAACAGTACTTTTTAGTATTTCATCAATACTTCCCTGATTTATCAGATAGGTTGTCTTTAAACTGGTGCTTGTGACAAAATATTTCAAGTCATTGAATTATGCAACATTTTGATTTAACTTCTTATTTTGAAGCCTCCACCTTCAATCAGGTTATAAGAACACAAAAACTGTCTTTACAAATAAGATTTAAAACCTATTTCAGTCCTAAAGCTTTAAATTTATATTTCCAAGATGTTAAATGTAAACACTATACTTAGTCATAAATATTCATTGGAAAATTGTTTTTTTTTAATCTATTTATTTGGAGTCATGTTTGTAGCCAGTGATTGTTTTTTGACCTTAGCCACACTTTGCCATTGTGCGGTCTAGATAGTTATTACTGAGCCTCTTTTTTTGTGTCTAGCTTTTGGTTTTAAGCCCTTATTAATTTCACTAATCTGTCAGCGTAGCTTTGCTTTATTATTATGTAAACTTCACTCTAGAGAAAAATGCCTCCCAAATGTAAAAGAGTAAAAGACTTTATCAGGAAAAAACTCATTGAATTTTTATTACTATTAATTATGTGTCTTCAAACAATGTGCAAATTAACTCGCTTGATGTAGGAGAACCCTTAGATTTATTTATTTTTTATCTGCACTGAAAAATAAATGAGATGTATCAGAAGTTCATACAGACTCTGACTCTAAAGACTCTGTTTTTATTTATGCAAATTGAGAAATCTGACAGAGCAAGCTTTAATTTGTTCATTTTAAATTGCACTTTTAATTCCCTGTCTGCCCTAGTTTAAATATCTTGCAGTGTTTAACGTCCACACGTCCATTTGCATTGCAACACCTGCAGAAACATGCATCAAAAAGCACCTCGCCTGCCAACAAAGGCTCCATGAGTCATTCTGAGATTCTAATTATTTCCATCAGCTGTTAATAACTCACTGACAGCAGTCAGAGTCAACATATTACAGCTGCTGCTTCTTTTTGCACCGTAGCTTCAGCAATTACCACAGCTGAACTTGAGAGATGGTCACATAATGATTACATTTTTAAAAACTGATCTGTGAGATGTTTGAATTAATCTGAGGAATTTTTGATGAAAACTAGATATTTAGATTTGCCACAAACATTGTTTCTTTGTTTTTAAATCACTGTGAAGCCTCCTGGTGTACAGACGCCTCTTTTCTAATGAAACGTTGATTAAATCCTGGTTATTGTTTAATAAAGAGACAAAGTAGAAGCTTGGAGAAGTTCACCTGACATGAGCTGTATTTATCCTAAGGAAATAAAGCATCAGATCAAAAATACTTTTAAATATTTTGTGTTTCTGCCAGGAAAGGGTTTCAGCTGTTTTCTGTGATGGGTGCACTATATCAGCTCACTTCTGTGATTCATACTTAGTGTAAATATAGAGACATAAAATTCGTGGAATAATGGCTGGAAACCAGTTGGAAATTTTAACAGAGCAGAGCAGAAAAATACAGGGGAAAAATGACATGAATAAAGCTTTTTAAGGGGAAAAAGCTCCTTATTATCAGAAGAACTGGCCTGCCTTTCCCTTTATTAGACTCCTGAGAGGCCTTTGACAGTTCTGGTTCAACAAGGTGAGTGTCATGATGTAAAATGTTTCTGTCAAGGAGATACCTGAAGAAGAGCCGTGACCTTTCAAAACACTTTCATTAGATTTCAGCAAATCCTAACGACTGGGTCAGAATGAGAGAGACGAGCTCATGTTCCAGGAATAAGAAGCTTCTCTGAAACTCGCTCTCGTATTAAGGAATAATAAGTGCTGTGAATCTTTTTAATAGCAGGTGAAGATAAAACCAGTCGAATCGAGTTGGACATTATTACAGTTTTATCAGCGGCTCTACAGCTCATTACTCACAGATTAAAAATGCTAATTTTATGACACCAGTTGTGACAGGAAGTCACTGCTCTTGGACAACAGATTGTCTGCAAAGTGTTGAAAAGAGGAGTCATTTGATTGTTGGTTTTTTTTCTTTCTTCTAGGTGCATCATGTTCCTTTTCATGAGTGCACTAGAGCATAAAACCCACCAGCTTGGAGAATTTTCTCCAAGCTGGTGGGTTTTCATTGCAGTGACTTTGTAGCAAAATTATTAATTTTTTGTTATTCTGAGAGAAAAAAAAAAATCCAGTTATATTTGAATATTTGACGTAAACCGAATAGTTTGGTCTGATTTTTTGCGAAACTACGAGCCATCTCATGATGCTTACTGTGCAGACTGAACAGATGAAATTTAAATGGATGAAAAAGTCACAACAACAAGCTGTGGACTTCATGCTCCATCAGTTTTATAGATGCTGGCTCAAGTCAACAATGCATGATGACCTATTTCCACTGATGCGGCTCATTTCCTGCACTCTAATTATAACGCATGCCATAACAAAGTTGTGCAAGTGAAAACTCATCGTTTATAAAAGATTTAAACTACACAAGCAAACTTGCAGCCATTGTTGTTTAAGAAGAAATAAGCTGTCTGATTAGTCTAACGTTGATTGTTTGTTTCTCTCTCAGGGAGTATCTGGGCAGGCAGCTCCAGTCCACTGACCAGCAGCAGGCTCCAGCTGTAGCAGCTCGAAGCTGAACTCTTCCTCTGCACGTGTGTCTGTGTTTGGTTGTGTGGATGAGTTTGGAGCTGTCCTCTAATCAGCGCCTCGGTCCGTGTAACAACTTGAAAATCAAATGTCGTGTTTCCTCCTCCAGCCGCACCCCGAACCATCCTGGATGTGACCTGATTTATTTGTTGTGTTTCATGTCGTGGCCTCAGCTTAGTGATGATGTGTGGTGATTAAAGTCGCACTTTATGTCTGTGAAAATGTACAAAACTGCAGGATATTTAAGTCTAACATGTAAAACGCTGTACGAATTCCAATAAAGATGTTTATCGTGGTTTTTCCGTGTTGCATCTGTTTTTTTCTTTTTTATAAAAGCAAAAAGATGAAATAAATCAAAAAGCTTGAGGTGCTGTTTTTTCAGACCAGCAGTAAAATGTCCTAATGTTTAACATTTCTGTTAATTTGCTTTGTTGTCACACTTATGCACATCTTCTCTCAGGATCAATTAGAGTTTATATAAAAGAACATCCAAAACAGCTGTTTGTGCGAAACACGCTACATCAAAGTCTTCTTTGAAAAATGCGCACAAGCAAATACCTCGTGCATTTATTCATCTTATTATAACTCCATATCTCCTGTTGGTCAGACAGACAGACGCAGGTCACTCTGACTTTGGCTCCAACTCTTCTCACCGTCAGTATTTCACAGGTGAAATGAGACGCGAGTCACCCAGACCCTCTGGGAATCCTAGTTTTTTTGTCCAGTCATGACTTCCATCTCAATCTGATCTTCCAGCAGCAGGTTACGCTGTAGAGTCTCTCACATGTCATTGAGACTTGATTACTGCAATTATCTGGACTGCTGTTAAATCAATATAAGGTTTCGCTTCCTCTCTTTACAAATTTTAGCCCAAAAGCTTCAGCCCTTGAAACGACGTTCACCGATTCTGTTCCGACTATAAAACCGCTATTACCCATAACACAGGTCTGAGACCAGTTTACACCTAATGTCACTTTCAGATTTAGTCTGGTTTTATAGAACAGAAGGTGCTTAAAGTATTATGTATTTACTAACAGAACATTTCTTTGATTCAAATAAAGAAAATAATCCCACGATTATAGAAAAGATCTAATATGTGTTTGTTGTAAACATTCTCACCTTTTTATCTAACATGCATGTTCGTGGACTGATAAAACCTGGAGAAAACACACATTCTCCTTAATGTTGACCTCCGCTCTGATGTGCAGCCTGTAAAATGTTTTAAATATATAAATATACGTCAATCACAGCTTTCAAAAACAACAGTTTTGACTATTTGATGTCAAAAATGATCTGACGGATGAAACTTTTATTTAAATAATCACACAAAAAATGAATGAACAGCAGCTGCACCTAATATTTATGTTTTAAAGAAAAAAGAAAGTAATTGCATATTAATTCTTAATGTTTTGTATGTAGAAAACAGCAGATAGACATTTGCATTTAATATAAATTCATTAAGCAGAAATATATTGCTGCATTAACATGAAATAAAAATACTAATTGGTAATATTTGTCAGCTGCTGGAGTCGTGTTTTCATCTTTTCACTTCAAATATCAACAAACTGCGGTGTTTGCCCCGGAGTGCACAAACTTCAACGCGCTGCTCTATTAGTATTTGCAGCAGCCGCTGTCTGCTTTACTCACAGCTGCTGATATGGCAGCCAGTCAGACGTGGAGGCTGTCAGCAGCGTGCCCAGGGGAAATCCGCTTCCAGATTACTGCTGAAGTTAAACTCCACGAGGAAACTGGACCCAAGTCTGAATCCTCCATAGAAATCAAATTATACTGGCTCAGAGTCAGAACGTCCACAGAAGAGCTAAACTCATGCTTAAATACACAGGGCTGTTTAAACTTTCTAACAGGTAACTTGTTATTCCTCTGTGTTCTAGGCTTTAACCTTGGTAAATTAAAGAACACCCATTCAGCGGTAACGCCTACGGTCTCTTGAGCTTGGAACCAGTCCTTCGTCTTTGTTAGGAGGCATTCAAATCAGGCTAACTCTGAAGCGCTCATCTCTGGTGTTTTAGTATCTAAAAGCTGTGGAGAATGGGGATGTATGTAAAGTCAATATTTATGTGGAGGCTCACTGCCTCTGGCTGCAGCTGCCAGGCCTTGCTTTGCTCTCCAAACACAGTTTACTGAGCTTGGCACGCTGTTCTCCCAGTGCATGCTCACCTGAACTCCAGGCCCTGAAACAAACCGCCTCTACCCTTCTTTGCTGCTTTTATTATGCTGCTCACATTTGCTGCCTGGGGTTGAGGATCAGAGTGGAAAAAATAAGTTTGTGATGCACAGTCGGCCTCCTCGGATTGGTTTATAGATGAGACTCCCATGAGGCATTGCCCTTCTCATGTTTGATTTTTCTCAGGAGAGTGAATGTTTTCTGACTACTAAGGTATTAAATGAGAAACAATCAAAGCTTTCTGGTCTGTGGCCCCAAATCATTTGACATCTTTATCTGCCTGGTCTGGCTGAAGACGACTATTGTTGCCTCGGTCAATCGATCAAATCCCTTTGCTCTTGTATCCGTGGGTCAGACACTGTCCGTTCCCATAGTGACAATCAGAACAAGACTCCGCCGACAGCCTGAAGCTCCATTTAAGCTTGCATCTAAGGAGAGTCGCAGATATAAGTGTGTTTTTGCTCTTGAGCCTGACGAGGATGCTCCTTTGTCCTGCGGTATAAATGCAGACCTCGTCACGCTGTGAAATCAGCAGTGTTGTGTGGACACTGGAATTACCTCGTTTGAGAGCTTCTTTCCATATAGCCCGCGGCCAAGTGAAGGTGCACGATAATTACTTTCCCGCTGGGCCGTGTTCTTTCACTCCAGGTTGGCTTTCAGACCTCGCTGAATCACTCTTTTATAGAAAAACTGTTTTGCTCTCGAGCAACCTGACCGGGTAAAACGGAATTAGTAAAATATGACTTTAAGTGGATTGTGTAAAGATTCTGGACACAATCAGATCCCTGCTGATAGAAAGCACTGAGACAATCAACCAGCTGGTTTCATGCTAAGTGGTTGCTGATTAAAGTGTTCTCATATTACAAACCCAGAAGTCTAAATTTACTCATCCATCTAAGCTAAATACGTGTTTAGTGTCTAATCGATGCTTGTTTAGATGCCCTAAGAATAGATAATAGCTAATAACATGAAAAACACGTCTTCAGTTTTTAATATGAACTTGAGAATCAACGAGGCTGGCCATTACAGCAAACTGGCATCAAAATCAAACATTTTCATTTGAGTGCAGAAACGCCACAACCTGCCAAACTAAATTAGGTTCCTTTGCTTTGTTCTGTCAACATAGCTTGCAATAAAACTTTGAAGAAGGTTTAACTTTTCCACCAGCCAGCACTGGAGGCAGCCAATCAAATCACATCACAGATTGCAAATATTTCACAGGAGCATCGATGCCACTATGCATTAGAAATCATTCTAAAACTACCACAACCAGCAGGTTTCCACTCAACCTGCTGGTTATGATGCCTCATCCAACAATCATACGAACAAAGTTGCTTCCTCCTGTGCATTAATATTGTAAACGACACAACAGCGTCCCAAGCTAATAGATTAGCCTCTATGACAGTCAGCTGCTCATTGACAGACATGAACTTTACCAAAAGCATCCTGTTAGCCTGTTAGTCTAGAGGGGTTAAGATTGAGATTTTACACTTTGAAATGGAGAACCGCTTTAAGAAGCTAATGCTCAATCAGCTGTAGATTCTTTAACATAAACAGAAGTTTGCAGCAGAAGCTTCCATTATGAATTTAAAACAATAAGAGTCTTTGTTTTATTTCATGCACTGACTAACGTGATTGTGAATGTGTTGTGTGTTTTCTGGATTGTGAAAGCGGCACATTCATATCGTATAATTGCACCACTATGACCGTGTCTGACAACAGTAGCAGCTTATTAAAACTGGGCTGTCACGATCCTGAGAGTGTTCTCCACTAATATGGTCAAGTAGGTTTACAAGAGCCTCCAAACTGATCTGAGTACATAATGTGCTGCTCGCTGAACAAGTGGCTGCTTTTGACCCACTTTGTTTGATCCTTGGGGTTTTCAGCGGCGCTGCAGTGAGTTTAAAATGCTGCTGTATTTAGTGAGATTTTGCTACAAACTGCTGCGGTGACGGCATCAACAACAAACCACGGCTGACCTCGTGCCATTCACGTTTTGAACAAGCTAACGTCGGAGCAGGATGGGATGACCTGGAGCGACCAGCCATCTGGATACCTGAATGTGAAGGTGATGATCTCTGCGAGGCGGGACCGTGTCTGCATACAAAGTTCCTTTCACTCAAACGTGTCAGGGGGTGAGTTACACCGCTGTGGTGAATGTGACCGAATGAACACGCCGGAAATCTGACACGCTGCATGGTGATAAAGCGATCCAGTCTGTTTCAAACTTCTCCAGTCGTTTACTGGTAAACTCAACTATTTTTGTTTACGTTGTTAGGTCATGGGAGTAACAGATCCAGACATCCCTTCAAGCTTTTTCTGGGGGCAATCCAAGGTGTTTCCAGGCCACAGGAGATTAATGATCCCTCCAGTGAGTTCTGGGTCTGACATGGGATTTGTCTGGAAAATTGCCAGTGGATAGCAACCAGGAAGTAGCTTATTCAGATGCTCAAACCACCTCAGTTGACTCTATTCGATGAAGAAAACCAATGCCTCTAAGCTGAGCTTATCTTACCCTGAGGATGAGCCCGGCCACCCTACAGAGGAAGCCTATATCAGCTGATTGTATCCTAATACAACTCCTCTACTCAAGGGAAAGACTTAAAAGAGTTGATCTGTATTTCCTTCTATCTTTATGCAGATGACTGTCAGGTCTATAAAGAACTGGTGCACGCTCTGTTCTCGCCTGTATTGTGAAACCTGATCAC
Organism: Callopanchax toddi; assembly: GCA_006937965.1. Lineage (NCBI taxonomy): Eukaryota > Metazoa > Chordata > Actinopteri > Cyprinodontiformes > Nothobranchiidae > Callopanchax > Callopanchax toddi. Next base: position 314,483 of record SSNR01000522.1, read on the forward strand.
AAATGTAGAAGTCAAAATGGCTCCTCTCCTGAAACTCAACAGTCATAAATTCAGTGGTTAAAGTCGTGTTTTTAGCATTTGGCAAAAATTAGGCCAGTTTTAACAAGGAAGGGCAGGAAGGGCAGAGCACATCCCTCCAGCTCTGGCCTCGCTCCACTAACTAACTGCCTGTTCATTTTAGAACTCCTTTTACGTTTATTTTTTTCTTCAACCCAATTTTATCTTATCTGACCTGCTGCAACCCTACACGCCATCACACTCGAGGTCAGATTCTTTTAAAGATCCAAACTGTGTAAAGTAAAGCCAGAGGTGAGAGAGCTCTAAAACGGTGGATTGCTCTGGCCCTGCAGGTCAGACAGGCCCCTTCTTTAACTGTTTTTAAAATCTCCCTGGCTTTTAACACGGTGAACTGTTTGGTGTGACCCCTTTTTATGTCCTCTTCTATTTGCTTTAATTGTTGGTTTTAGGTCTGGTTTTTTATCTTGCTGATGTGTGTTTTCGTTATCACCTCATGTTCTGTTTTTATGTTCAGCACTTTGGTCACGCTCTGTGAATAAAGTGGTATGGTTTGGAGCCGCATCACCTACAAAAAAGTATAAAAGAGGTGTTCCCAAACCAGACTCCCTCCTGTCCAACGCTGCACCTTGAGGTCTTGACCATGAACGCCACAAAGAGGACCAGAGACGAAAGCGTTCCCATTCTGTGTGCCAAGAATGTGGATTCAGTTCTTGCGTTGGTTGGGATCAGAGAGCTCCTAAAAGGGACTTCTCCACCCTGCTCCCCCCACAAAATGTCTTAGAGGACATGATTAGAAGCCACAGATAAGCTTTCATGAATGAATGATTTATTTAAACTCTATTAAAATGTAATCACTAACAGATGGGGGATTTAAGGTGACTGGTCAATCATGTGGCAGCAGGCGTTTTGTTGGAAACGTTCATGGATCAGAAGGAAACGAGTTTCTAATTCATAAAAATTGAACTCCTTGTCCAGCTCAGGTGACCTCTTATCATCTGCCAGTGCTCTGAAGTCTGTGTCGAGCCCTGGGGAGGCTTGATTTGATGGATGAGTGTGTCAAATACAAAGAGGTCATTAAAGAAAACCTGCAACAGCCTGAGAGTTTGGCAATGACTCACCTTTAAACCCAACAGTGAACCAGCGCTGTGCGGGCTTGAGGGCCATGAATGTGTTTTAGCTGAAGACTACACACACACACACACACCTGGAAGGGTTAGCGCGAGTGTCCTAATGCAGGTGCACAAAACCTGCAAAGACCTCCCCAAAAACACTCAAAACGTTATTTTACTGTAAGTAGATTCCCCCCAAAATTAACACATTTATAATAAATTCATAAGGGCTGCAAATAGCATTCCTGCAATAAAGTTTACAGCTTTTAGTTAAAAGTTCCTCCTGTGAATTTAGTCTTATCATACATTAATGTGATTTTTTTAGGATTTAACAATCCGTCTTTAGTTTGAACATTTACACTTTCCAACAAAGAAGTGCATTAAAACACACACCTTCCTTCCTGTCAGGAGCACGTCTCCAGAAACTCTCTAACACACCTCACGACACATTACAGGCAGTGCTAATGGAACCGAATGGTATACAATTTAGCTCTGAATGAGTGGCGCTGTCAGGAAAGTGGATTGGGATGACATTTTAACTAAAAATAACATTTATTTTTTTCCTTTTATGAGAGATTTTGGTTGCAAATTTCAAGAGATGCTGAAAAATCTAAACTGAAGTTCACTGTATTAGATTTAGTACTTATTTCAGACATAATGAGATGCAACTCATGTTTATTGTTCCAGTTGAACAAAAAGCTGTTGTTTGATTCCCTAAATGGACGTGACAGGAAGTGAGCACCTCATGGCGTAGATCAGTCATTCTCAAACTGTGGTACGCGAGCGCCCCCTGGTGGTACGCGGAGGACCCAACCCTTTTGTTTTTAATGAAATATTGGTGACTAAAATAGTGAACTTTTTTTTAATTAAGCGTTTGTAACGGGAGGTGGCCTAATGTGGGTAAATTTTCACCACTATTAAAGTATTTTTAGGCCTTCTGACCGCGCAGAGCGGATTAAAATCCCAGCGAGCAGCAGCTGTGTGTAATGACGGGATCTCGCCTCGCCTTTTTCCGCTTATCTAGGTCCGGGTAGCGGGCCGGGAGCCCAGACCCCCACACTCCCCAGCCTCCTCCTCCACCACCCAACTTGTCCAAACCGCCTCAACTGGTTCTAGATCAGCGGTTCTACTCCGAGTCTCCAAACTCCAAATGTCCGAACTCATCCTATCTCTAATAATCCCGGCCGCCCTGCAGAGGAAACTCATTTCAGCCGCTCTTTCAGTCATTACGCAGCCGGTCGGTGTTTGAGCGGGGGTGTGGGGGGGATTGTCACCGAGGTGGCGCGCTTCCATCGGTCCGCGGCGCGCGCCCGGTCCAACTAATGAGCGCTCCTCTACCGTGGAGCGCAGCGGGACTAGAGCTGCGCACGTAACGCACTTGGGTTCGGACCTGATCCTTCAAGCTGATCAATACATCAATTACATTTATTTTATTCCGCCTTTCTGACCAAAATGAACCACATTGAGTTTCCTGATTTGTTTGAAAACAGCTGATCTACGGGTTGCTGTGGTAACGAGGCAGCGTGGGGTGCGTGACAGCTGGAGGAGAGAGCGTGCAGACCCAGAAAACTACTTGATGTTTGTTTTTTTGTAACACGCGACAGCTGACAGTCTTCCTGTTAGTAAATAAAACTCAGAGATTTGGAAAAACTGACTTTTTGTGTGAGAGACCATTACAATATTGTTAAAATGAATGAAAAGTAAATAATGTTGAAAATGTCATTATCATATGTTTTTATTAATAAGTGACAGATAAAAATGGATTATGACTGGATTTTTTTGTACCCTGTCGGTCAAATTATGAAAATGTCTAGCGAGACCTCTGATTCCAGTTAAAAACAGTCAAATTGTGCATAATTTAAAGGTCCAACATCATGGTACTTGAAGATCCTACATAGGTTTTAGGTGGTACTCGGGTAAAAACGTTTGAGAACCACTGGCCTAGATAAATGATCTCTGGGATCAGGGTTTGTACGTTTGTTTCAATTTGCCTGATAAAAAATGAAAACGAAGGAACGTCCCTGATGATGACGCATCCTGAGCGTCCTGACCTTTCACATTAAAAGTCCTTTTTTTCCTGCCTCTGCAGCTCCCTTGAGCTCTGATGATTATCAGTCAGCTTTATTGATGAGCAGATTTCCTGTTGTGTTGTCATCAGCCTCGTTTACAACGGGCAATTGTGTGTGTGAGTGTGTTTTTTATAGAAACAACATTGGAACCATTAAAATAACCTCTCGACTTATTAAGCTCATCACCATCAGAAAGCTTTTAAAGTCTATTTTTGTGAAACATTGTTACTTTAGTTCATTCTTTCCCCTCATTCTCCAGCATTTTCTTTCCTTATGTAACGCGTCAGGCTGGTTTTTGGAGGGAGGTCTACAACTGTTTAAACGAGTCGACAGTTTTGTGATCAGATAGCTGTTGCTTTGTGGTTTGGAAGGTTATTTGTTGTATTTTGAGCTGCAAAAAGGACCATTTTCTTATTTAAAAATATCTGCCTGAAAACGGCAAATTAATCTTTTTCCTGTTGATGACATTTGCAACATTAAAACGCTACAAAAAAAAAAAAGCACAAAATGCACATTTAAAAAGTATGTTATTACTTTATAAACTGTATTTTATAAAGTTAAAGGCATTTATAAGACCACTCACTATTTGTAACCTAATGGTTTATATAGAGCTGAAAGCTTAATTAACAACTATTAATTGCTCGTTTATAATCTTGCTGTAAAATAGTTCTGATTCTTATAATAAAACTCTTCATTGCTTTCTGAAGAATTCTGAATGATTTCACATTCCTGCTTGCTGTTTTGGAGTGTTTACGGCGCCCATAAAACCAGGAGTTAAATCCACAGCACCTCCAGTCCATTGTGTTACAACTTCAAAACCAAAGCTTTTTATCCTTGACCTTATTTGCTGGAGGCTACATTTCCCTTGGAACTTAAAAAAAAACAACTATTGAAGTGCCAGAAGAAGTGGAGCTGATTGTATCTGAGCATAAACAAACCTTTGGCACTGGATTATTAAGATTCAAGGTAAACACGGTTACTGTCCTCCTCTGAGTCCCTCATAGGGCCAAGCAGCAATCCACTCTGTCAGTTCAAGGTTCAAGCAGGACCTCTGAGAGAGTTTCTATCAAATATTTGCTCTGACAAGCACAAGTCAAGCTTCGACAATAAGAACACACCGACAGAAAGGCTTTGTCACTCCAACAACATCTGGCCATGATGGGTCTCTAAGCAACAGCTGTTAGTGCGTGAAAGGAAGCGGCACCTGCTTAATGACGCGCTGGTTGGAACTGGTCTCATATCTGTTGCAGGAATAAAAAAGTTAAAGTGGAGTGGCGTTTCAGTCAAGAGGAGCTTTCTTCATTTAGACCAGCTGTGTCTCTCTCTTTTTCTTTTTCTCTTGTTTTTTTTTTTGTTTGCACTGTGACGTTTCTGTGAGGGTGATGAAGTGGATTCATGATCCAAAATGTAGAACGGAGACATGATAGAGGTGGTGCAGCGCACAGAGCTGACATGAAATCCATGCTTTTTATTGTTTGCAGCCAAAAAAAATTACTTTAAAAAATTGACGTTGTGTGTGTGTGTGTGTGTGTGTGTGTGTGTGTGTGTGCGTGCTGCTGATGAGCGTCTTCTCTGAATTCCTTTTTCTCATTTCAGTTCACAATATTTTCCAAAACACTTTTATGACATTGATGGTGAGACAGTGATTTACCCCGCTGAAGGTTGCATCCTGAATCTTTTTACATTGCAGAGCTCGTGCATGAGTTGCTAGGGAACATTTGACAGCAGCAATGATGGGACTTTTTTTTTTAATTTGCTCAAATCTGAAGCGTGCTTTGTCTTGTTTTTTGTTTGTTTGCTTGTTTGTTTGTTTTTTGGGGCCACTTATCCAAATAAAATCCATCAAGGTTAATGTGACCTCATCATCAGGCAGGTGCATTGTGGGTCACATATATAGGGCTGATCATAAAACTCATTGAAAACGTGAGAGCACGTTTTCCAGCTGATGTGACATGTGGCTTGAACCCTTCTGGCTGTCATATCTGTGGCTCAGCCTCTGATGTCACTGAATGAGCAGTGCGGGCTTCCAGTGCGCACCTCCGGGCGCGCAGCGGTGGCACAGGCTGTGAGATTTACCTCCTCCTTCACTCCTTACCCAGAAACCCGCCGAATTCTCCGAATCCACTTGAATCTCTGTGGCTGTGCGTCCTGAACGCGTCTCTCCGCTGCGCCTGATTTCTTTGGATGAACTTTTTTTTTTTTAGGAAAAGAAATAAAAGAGGTAAGATGTTGGACTTATATTGTAATATCCTTTCGATGAGAGCTTTTTTTTTCTGTTAACGAAAACATGCTATTTTGCCAGATATCCAGCTGTTTCGGGGTGAAGTTGCGCGGTCAGTTTGCGCGCCGCAGCAGCAGCGGCAGCTTCAGCACCATGGAGAGCGGCGTGGTGCACATCTTCAAAGAGGAGCGGTGTCCGGGTCAGACCGGGGAGTGCGTGCCGAACTTCACCTGGCAGCCCGACATCTTCAACTACACCCCGAACGGGACCTGGGACTCCGAACCGGAGCCCATGTCTCCCATCATCCCCATCATAGTGGCCGTGTACTCGGTGGTGTTCGTGGTGGGCTTGGTGGGGAACTGTTTGGTGATGTATGTCATCATCAGGTGAGTTATGGTCTTTGGTGTGCGTGTGTGTGTTTGCGCGCGCGCGCGTCAAAAAGCGGGTCCGTAAATGTGAGGCATTTTGAGTTTCGTCTGCACGCGCAAGCGTCCAGCTCAGCGCGCGTGCAGACCGCATGTGATGAAATTGGTGCGTAATTGTTGCGCACGAGGACTTGTTTAGCGTCCAGGTCTGAGCAGAGCTGAAGGATTGCCTTTATTTACATTTTAGTTGGATTTTCCTGGCTTGTTCTGGTGTTTCTTTTTGTTTGTTTCTTTGTTTTAGTTCGAATCATCTCTCTTTGTTTTATTTTTATTTTCTTCTTGGTCACACTGCCCTAGCTGAGGAGTGCGTCTGTTTTTCTTCTTAAAGGTCATCTGTTCTGTTTCATGCAGGAAAAAAACCCCACTTCAATCAATTCAGTTCATCATCCTATCAAGTGTCATCTCATTTCATTAATTACCTTCTATTTTTCATTTTCTGCATCAAACTATTTTCAGTTTTAATTCATTAAAAATATCTAATTTAATGTGAAGAATGTTCAACATGTAAGTCAGATACATTTGCTTCCTTATTTACACAAAGGTTAGGACTATTTTCTGTACATTCATTATGAAAACAGCAGATGCAATCATATGTTTCAATTAATATTTGCACTGTTTATTACGAAAAAGCAATAACAATCTGGTTGAACCTAAATGTTTTGGGAAAAAATGGCACAAAAGACTGCAGGCAAGTTATGCTAAAACACCTGTGGGGACAGTTCATAACAAATCAGGTTAACTCAGAAAAAAAATCACGAGTAAATATTAAAAAATAGTTAATTACACTGTAAAAAATGTCTGGGAGAGTAAATACTTTAAAAAATCTGAAAAATCATTGTATAAATTGAAATAAACTCGGCACAAGTAATTATTTGTTGTAACAATTCTATTTGGCTATTAATCTCATATTGCTGGAAAGTCTAATTGGTCACCTTTACAATGAGAGGCAACTTTTAATGATTATGTAGTGCACCACCCAAAATGTCTCAAATTCACCTGTAATACTCTCCTGTTGGTATTTTATAGTCACACTTTTAGATGTGTTACTTATACAGATGTAGAATCCTTGTATCTTGTTGAAAAGTGAGTACTCAGGCTTTACAGTATTAGAATGAAACAATCAATCAAACACAATTCGTCTTATTTTTGTGCCAAGTTTTATAAAACTTCTTCATCTGCAAAAAACAAAACAAAAAACAAGCCTCAGGCAAGCAGACATCTTGGATGACATCATTCCTGCTGGATGATGCGTTCTTTTTTTTAGCCATATGTTGTCTAACGCCATCTAGATAAGGTTCTTTTTCCAGGATAATCTTCACTTATTTCAGCAAAACAGTGTAAAACCACATTTTGCATCAATCACTTTTTCAGAATCAGTTGTTTCTCTCCTCTTCTAAAGATACACCAAAATGAAAACAGCCACCAACATCTACATCTTTAACCTGGCTGTGGCCGATGCTCTGGTCACCACCACCATGCCCTTCCAGAGCACCGACTACCTGCTCAGCTCCTGGCCGTTCGGCGAGGTGGCGTGTAAGGTCTTCATCTCCATCGACTACTACAACATGTTCACCAGCATCTTCACCTTGACCATGATGAGCGTGGACCGCTACGTGGCCGTGTGCCACCCGGTCAAGGCGCTGGACTTCCGCACGCCTGTGAAGGCGAAGATCATCAACGTGATCATCTGGGTGCTGTCGTCTGCCGCCGGGATCCCTGCCATGGTGCTCGGCAGCACAAACACCAATAACGGTACGTGGACCTCGCTCTGCTCTCACTCCGATTTTTCAGGATGTCTTTTTTTTATGAATCAGTGGTTTAATCACATTCACGGCGACTCCAGAGACCTGTCATCTGGAAATGGTTTTAAAAAGCAGACATGGCTGAATTCTCTCCACTAACTGCTTCAGCTCAGTGAACAAGGTGTTCTATAAATTAAATAAATGTCTACATAAGCTCCCTAACTTGACAGGGAAATGATTCAGTCGTCTTTCGAAGGGCTTTTAAACTGTTGACTCATGAAATGAATTTGACCTTAAGATTTCTGAATGAACAAATTTTATTAGGACTGGATTTTACATTTTTAGCACAGCCGTGCTGCTTTAACTTGATTTGATGTGTTCCTACTAGAAGATGTGCACAGATCTAAATGATCCTCAAAGGTAGAATTATAGAGAGTTTGCAGATCATCCTTAGGAACCATGCTCAACCAATGAATCACCTAAATCCAGCTCATATGCAGTCTACTATCAAATTTGTTACATTTTATTGTAATATTAAAGGGAAGCTTTTAGCCACTCTGATGTGCTTTTCTGTATAAAAGCTGTAAATAATTACTGTCTTCCTAAGATAACTTCCTGAATGGACTATTTTTGAAGAAATAGCTTTTACGTCCTTTAGGACTGATGTGCAATTAAGACAAAAGTGTCTTGTTGTCACCTTCAAACGGCTTCAGACTCTAACATTTCATAGTTATTCATGCAAATGTTATTTTATTTAAATTATATGCAGGGGTGCACATACACTTTTGTCATTGAGGTACTCAAGGGAAGCCTGGCGTTGATGTTTGGTGCCGTGAATTTGTCTTTGCACCGTTTTCAAATCTTCTCTAATTCTTCTGTGACGTCTCCATAACCAACAGGAACGACGGAATGTGCTTTACAGTTCCCTGATCCCTACTCCTACTGGGACACCCTGATGAAGATCTGCGTCTTCATCTTTGCCTTTGTGGCGCCCCTCATCATCATCACCGTCTGCTACACGCTGATGGTCCTGCGGCTGAAGAGCGTGCGCCTCCTCTCCGGCTCTCGAGAAAAGGACCGCAACCTTCGCCGGATCACTCGCCTGGTGCTGGTCGTGGTGGCGGTCTTCGTGGTCTGCTGGACGCCCATCCACATCTTCATCCTGGTCAAAGCGCTGTCGACCAATGTGCCTGAGACCACCGCCGTCATGGCCGCCTACTTCTTCTGCGTGGCGTTGGGCTACACCAACAGCAGCCTCAACCCCATCCTCTACGCTTTCCTGGATGAGAACTTTAAACGGTGCTTCAGGGACTTTTGTTGCCCCGGGGGGCGAGGGCACAGGGACTGTCAGGGGGTGAGCAGAGTGAGGAGCACCCTGAGGGATCACACGTGTCCCACCGAAGCTCGGGGAGACGCGAGACAACCTAGGCCGGTATGACTAGCCATGAACGTGTCCTCCAGGGCTTATCAGAGCTGGGAGGACTCTATTGATCTGTGTTTGACTCAAATCACCACCACGATTTGAGTCTTAGTCTCAATGAATCCCATGAAACAACCAAAACCAACAACCCCACTTTGACAAAACTCTAAAAGGATTCAACTGAGTCTCCTGGAACAATGTAGCTCCCTGTTAAAGCTCTAAAGAAGGGTTCAGTGCCTTAAAATGCAAACTTTAATAGCATTGTTTAGTGTGAAGCATTTAAAATGATTTCCTCATAAACAAGCAGGATCTTCAATCAAAACAAACAGATTTTTGCGACGACTGAAAGACTGGGGATCACACGATGTGTCGATTTAACAAATCTTGTTTTGTCCTGTGATCCATTCCCTTTATTTCATTGGCTGTTAACAAGACGTGTTGGTATTCAGGTTGGTAATCAGTTCACACTGCCAGACTAATTCAGCTCCAGAATCTCAAACTTTTTAACAAGTTTGGGTTTATCTTGTAATGTTCCCAGATTTACTAAAATCCTCGTGCTTTGAGCTTTATTTGGCTACCAACGTTTCCCCCACGTGTTTGCAGTCGTAATCAATTTAGCACAACCTTACATGAGCAAAGTAGCACAATAAGCTTTTGAAAATAAGGATTTTATTTTTAGTAACACAAAGTAATACGAATAAAATATTGTTTTTTTTTAAATTAACGTAGAGTTTTTTGCAGTTTTTTCATATTTGTCCTTGAGTAGAAACAACACATTAAATTTTACAGTGTAAATGAGACTAAATCGATCACACTTATTTTTAATGTAGTTCCTAAAAGTCAAAAATAACCTTCAGTTCATTTTAAACAATAAAACACCTAAAATCCCAGACTAACATCGTTGGTTTGGTTTAGTTTTGTGGGATTTGTTTGTATTTAAAATAAAACCATTTAGTGACTCTAAATGTATTTAATACATTTCATGCCTTTGAGATTCTAGTGTAAATATGCCTTTAAAGGGCACCAATGTATATAACTTCATACTTAAGGAAGTTGAAGTTGGACTTTTTGCATGTCTTTTTGTTTTTTATGTTAAAATTAACAATGCAAATATACTAAAAGACGTCTAAAAATACCTGCTTTTCTTTTCTTTTGTTTGTTTGTTAACCTGACCTATATTCTGCAGAAAGCTGTCACACTAATGTGAATTATTGTTGCTTTTTCTCATGTTTGTGCACAAAAGATCAAATGCAGCTTTACACAAAAAGTGATCGTCCTTGAGTTTGTTTGTTTTTTAAAGACTAAAACTTTGTTTGAAGCTGTTCAAACATTTCAGTGTGACTTGTAGCTCTGTGTGTGTGTGTGTGTGTGTGTGTGTGTGTGTGTGTGTGTGTGTGTGTGTGTGTGTTTGTGCACAGCTGTATAAAGATGTAGATGACCTGAAACCCTCTCAGGGATCATTGAATCGCTGGATTTTGTTTTTCGACCAGATGAAGGACTTTTACAGGCTTCGTATTTTCCTGCTGCGCTGAACATTTTAGTCGTAGACGCTGCGTCTCTTTAACTTTAACACTATGGGCAGAGGGCTCCAAGGCTAAAGCCATTATGACACAAACAAACATATTATAAAATGTCTCTACGCAGCATGCTTCTCTGTCAAATCAACACAACTGCAGGCTGTAAAATTCTGCTCATGTTTGTGACATCATCTTTTGTGACACTGGATGAAAACCCAGCTTGTTATGTCGTTTTTTTTTAAGCTGTTTTTGTTTGAAAATGTCCTTTTATTACAAAAAACTCTGACTTTACACAAGTAAAATGTACATATTTATTTTAATCTTGCAAAAAAACGTGACTTATTTACTCTTTTTTCTGAAGGCTGTAAAAAAACAGTCACCAATTCAAATGGATTTAACTAAATGAACTCTTGAAGTTGAATTTATTTAAATATGTATCTGCTTAAATCAGATGTTACAGTATTTAGAGCAGGAATGTGTTCTTGTGCCTTGTGTGTGTGTGTGTGTGTGTGTGCCTTCAGCTATTTTGAATGTTTTTGAGCATTAAGCTTAAGATTTTTTAAAGTTTTTTTCTCAAAAATCCTCACAGATGATATTCCACTCGTTGTCTTTATTTAACTTATTAATGAACAAAATATCAGCTAAATTCAGCCAGTTCTGAGCCTTGAGTGTGTGTGTGTGTGTGCGTGTATAACATGCTTCTCCCTGTTTGATAACTGGATGTATCTTTTAGCTCTGGATGTCAAAAGATGCTTCATGAATGCACAAGGCACAATAAAAAGCTGTGAAACGTGTAAATTGGGTGGTTTCTAGGCCACACGGTGCAGAGAGTTTCACCGTTTCCGGTGTTAATCGTATCCATGTGAGTTCTAATAAGAGAAAAATGTGGTTTGCAAATCAGCCATGAAATTATAACCCACCTCACCGATGATTCTGTTTTCCAATCTCTTCCACTCAACTCACACACAATAGTAATGTTTCCATGGTGAGCGTGTTGAATGAACGGCCGACATCCAAGGCCTTTTGTCCTGATTGTAAGGCGTTTGGAGCTGCGGCCTTGCAGAGGTATGTGCTATAAAAAATCAAGACCCATGTGTGAAAAGCTCACTGACACGGATTCAATAGGAGTTGTTTCTGCAGAAACACATAAAGCCTCATACTTCATCTTTCCTGATATTTCATGTCCTTTTGACGACTCTAAAGTGCTGAAATTACAACTTGTTTTTGCTTTCATTCAGACAAATTAAGCGCACTCCTGGGAGATTATTAATTTTAGATTTATTTCATCATACGTTTGCCTTGTCAGCCTCACAGGGTTTGTTGATCCTCAGTCTGCGTTTTAGGTCTGAAACCTGTTTCCGAAAAGTGGGAATTTTATGTAAAGGAAGGATGTTTTCTAGAGCCTAAATCTAAGCTGAACATCTATAATCTTTTATCTATGAATGAAGTCACCATGTAGAGGAGATAATACTTTGGGAACTTTTGCAAAACACAAAGTCATAAATGATCTTGTCAACCAGAAAACTAAATGCAATGCAAGAAACCCTGTGGTTTACTGTAATTTAGTCTGAAAGCATTCCAGCTGACTTAGGATAATCTGATAGGATAAAAATGACCTCCAAACATCTGCATGTTTTTGAGTTCACATAACGTGAAACTGACAGAGGGACTTAAAAATGGCTGTGAGTCTCCATTGATTGAAAAGAAATTAAATGCATCAGCAACACTTTACCAAACACAAACAAAAAAAATTATATTTAAGAACAAGAAAAACAAAATACTTCTGCAAAATTTGAACTTATTTTTGGAAATCCCTCAAAGAATGCACATCATTCACCGGCACCACCTTACATGATCTGTTAACACTCAAAGTGTAGCAAAAACTCAGCTTCTCCGTTCAATTTGAGCTTGATATCTGAGATACTGACTGAATTATTGTCATTTCTTATGTTTGCTAATCCTGATCTGGAATTGGGTTGGGTCTGAAAGTTAATCAGGATGTTTGTCAAGATTTTTACAAATTTGATTAAAATCTATCTGGTTCATGAGATGATTTACTAACAAACGAACAGACCAAACTTTATTGTCCGCCTTCGATTACTTCTGTTGTTTTCAGTTCCTTGTGAGTAAAGTTGTAAATACAGGTATTTCATGAGGAAAAACCCAGTTTCGATGTAGCGTTGCTGTTCAGAGGTGACGTTTAGATTTTTTTGGCATTTAAGAAACATTCAGTAATTACCTCACGTCTCATAATACATTTGGATCATAGAGTTTTGGTATTCAAGCTGAAGTCAAGTTGTTGTTCCAGACCACCTGTTAGGATGATTAAAGGCCGTCGTGTCTCTTTCATCCCAGATGTTATTGGTATGCTTTACAGCTCCCAGCTTTCTGAATGAGTTTCTTGCAGTAAAACGACACATTTGCAGCTTGCATCTTTGCACCTGCCATGAATTCTCCATTTCTCCACACTAGATCTGTGATTTATTTATCTCCCTTTACGTTCTGTGATCATTTGTTCCTTTGCTTTGGAGCCAAATTCCCCCTGTGGGACAGTCGGGATAACTTTGACTCTGTAAATGTCAGAGTAGATGGCTGCATAGACATAACATGTGGATGAATAATTGACTTTTTCTTTATTTATTAAGGTCTTGCTGGGATAAAAACTTTAAAAAAAAGGGAAAAAAAAGCATATTTCCCCAGACTAAAACCTTCACATTCACTGACCAGAATTATTTGGTGAACTGATTGAGTTACTGCTCTTTAAAGGTTTTGCTTTCTGAGCAAATTCCACACAAAAAGTAACTGACAAGAACTAAAACATTGAGCTGATCACCACAGAGGGCAGAGCCGAAACAATCATGAATCATCCTCACAGGAAAGTTTTCTACAAAAGAAAAATCTGCTCTGAAAACGACACTGTGAGAAGCTCTTTGGCTGACGAGCTGAGAGCCCGACGCCTGCCTTCAGAGCCGCGCTCCTGCAGAGTTTTTATTTCACGTCTCAGATCCATATCTCTGTGACCAGCTGGCATTTTTTGCAATCCTCCTGGATGAGAAAGTGCTTTTTACAGCTGCCGACGCCGGCTCTAAAGGGGCGCAGATGAGAGGGATTCTCAGGGCTTTGAGAGGGAAATTAAATCAATCAGTTCTTTGGGTGCACTGATGAAGCTGTCAGCTGTAATTACAAAAAATTACCTTGTTTTTTTACTCTGTGTTTGTTAAGGTGTGTGTGAATTAGCGAGCTCTTACATGTAACAGGTTCTGAAATAGAGTCTCGTTCATATGAAGAGTCCAACAGGCTCAAAGGAAAAACTCTCACTCATGAACTGATGCAAATACTGAAGTGATCAATGATGGTAAAATATTTGTGCACTATTTAAAACCACTGAATAAGGTTGGCAGGATGTGAAAATCGTCATCTTCAGCTGATGAGTCTGGCTCTTTGTCTAGACCAGAGAAATGTTGATAAATGGATTTTCGTCCAAATGTTCTGCAGACTCTGTCTCAAACGGTGAGTGATGTTTTAGTCCAATAGACTTTGTTTTTTCCAATAAATCATGAAGACAAAGCATCACTGGCAACGTGGAGGAGGACAAACACAGGACAACCTGGAAACTCAGAATGAAATGTTTTTAAACCAGGTTGGTTTCCATGGTAACAGAAATCACAAACTCATCAACATGCTTTTAATCTTCTGCTAAACCTGCCCTGTCATTATTCTGATCTTTAGTTTGAGCTGGTTGGGTTGTTCCTCAGTGTTTCTTCTGCTCTTTCTTTTGTCCACATGCTTTGGATTCTTGTCTCCTTGTGCTGCCCAAAGATACATTTTGCTGCAAGGTTTCTGATGTTTTCATAAAACCACCTTCTTGTTGAATCTGAGCAGGTCTCCATGGACACCCACCAAGATTCAATCCACTTCACACTCAGAGTTTCATCTGAGCAAAGAGAAAAAGACTGTGGTCATCAATTCTGTGTTGAATGAGACATTAAATTGAGTTGTTTGAACATGACTTGTGTTTGGTGAAAGAAAAAAATGCTAAGCATCATGCAGAAAGAGATTTAAATTCTGGAAGGAAAACATTTGCTCACAGGAAAATGGGCCTTGGGCAGCGTTGCACCTTCAACGTGACAATAATATGAAATGCACGGCCTGATTAACACTTTAGATGCACTTGAACTTTATTCAGAATCTGCTGGTAAAATTAATAACGAAAAAGAAAATGATAAAACCTTCCTACCTCAAATACATGCATGTTGCAGAAGAGTGGATAGTTCAAGTCCCAGAGTAAAACGTGGGTTTGAAATATGTGCACTGGTCAGTTAAACTCTAAAAATATTATACATAAACACATAAATGACATAATATTTTTACAACGAGGACAATTAGTCAAAATCAGTTTTCATGGGGGATTTTGTACACAAAATTTTTACTTGCAGTATTTTTATTTATTTGTTTTCACAGATGTATTTTTTTTTTAATTTTGACCCCTGCAGTTTTTACCACCCAAAAACAATCCACGCTGTATCATACTAGATCTTGTGGTGTAGGGTAGATATCATGGCACTGTTCAAACAGTTCAAACCCCCACCACCATCCCCCCACCTAATGAAATTTTTGTCCGTAGGCACTGGGAATGTAATCAACTTCCACAGTTTTATAAAAAAAACTGCTGCCACACTTATTTTTTTTCTAAAGTACCACCCAGTAATATGTATCTGAGGAGAAATGTGTTATCCATTTTGTGTTATTAGTCAGTGTTAACGTGCACAAAGAGAACTAGATGAATCCAGATCATGGTTTTGATTTCATGCCTGTCCCTCTGTGGAGGGGGACCAACAAAGACCGATGATAAATGATGTCCGCTGGGACAAAAGGGTTCCTCTGAGCGCTGCAGTGCTTCGAATCACCACTAGGGGTCAGTGGCGCATCAAATCTCCCATTGGTCACGTTCGCTCACACGGACCAATCACGTCCCTTTGCGTACAACCGTTGCTTCCGGGTGACTAAGAATCCTTTTTATTCGATGCTTTTTGTAAATTTAAAAGAAAGCTCTGAGCTCTGAGGTGATAAAACGTCTTAAAAATGAACCGAATATTCGGACGCGGGAAGCCCAAAGCACCTCCTCCGAACCTGTCGGACTGTATCGGCACTGTGAGTACTGTCAGGCTGGGAGGTTTTGTTGTTTATTATGGGACCTAACGGTGTCGTTACTAAGCTAACATGGCCACAGAAATGCAGTCGTTCATATCTTATTGTTATTTATTAGCACTGATATCCGAGCTAAACTAGCCTCTCCTGCTGTGGTTGGATGTGGAAGAGTGATGTGTTTGTGAACCACACTTATTTGACAAGCTTTTACCTCACTGTTACCTCTAATGTGCACACACACACACACACACACACACACACACACACACACACACACACACACACACACACACACACACACACACACAAACACANTCAAATGTTTATATTAGATAAATCATAAAAAAGATGCTTTCCTTTAACACATCTGACAACAACATGAATTTGTATTTTAAAATCAAAATAGCAAATTACAATTAGTTGATGGTGGTAAATCAGAGCAGAGCTTCCTGTCAGTCTCATCTTGATGTAGGTATCTTTTGACAAAAAAAGAAAAAATCATGCACTAAAATATTGTAATATTTCATGTCACAATTTGACATGCAAAAATTAACAGTAGTAGTTCATTTCAACTTCCGATCGCTTGTTGGCTGCAGTCATTAGTCCTCAGCAGTCCTCTGCTTCCACGAAACATCGAGATCTAGCGATAGTACGACGACAGACTTAGGCCTCACAACAAATCCGCGAGCACATGTGGCGAGATACCATGACGACGTAGCGCTAAAGGCTCATTTCAGCATAAAGCAGATTGATCCAGCTCAGTAACTGAAGAGGCTGACGTTTCTCTTTTCCAACCCTTAAATTAATAAATATTGCAATATATCATATTGCTTGTAGTATCGTGATATATCGCAGTATATCGTAACGTTGCCCCTGTACCATGAAGCATATATTATATCACCAGATTCTGGCCAATACACAGCCCTACCTTTGACCCTGAGATGCTCAGCGTAAAGCACTGAAAAGTAAAATGAAGGAATTTAGTTCAGCTGGGATTATGTGATGAGTTAGGCTCATGGTGCCAGTTCTTCAACAGGAGAGACACCTTTAAGAAAGTGAGTTTTATCTTTTATCAGAATGAAAGCTTGAGTTGTTGTTCAGTAAAACTAATTCTTAATATCAAATTGTCCTTAGGTGTGAGTGCGTGTGTGGCTGCTTGTCTGTCTCGTTTGTCTCTGTGTGGCCCTGCGATGGACTGGCGACCTGTCCAGGGTGTCCCCCGCCTCTCGCCCCTTGACTGCTGGAGATAGGCGCCAGCTCCCCCGCGACCCTCTGTGGAGGACTAAGCGGTTTAAGACAATGGATTGATGGGTGGATGGATAATTCTTACAGTAATATCTGGGTTCTTTACAGTTTACTCATATTTTAGATGAATTCATCACAACTTAATACCCACTCAGTCATTTCACCTGCATTCCTTCAGAGGTCAGAGGGGAACAGGAGCCTGTCCAGTGGGTGGGGTGGGGGTGCGGGTATATCCTGGGCAGGTCATCAATTAGTCCATTGCAGCACCAACAAAGAGACACAAGATGATCATGTGCACACACACACACACACACACACACACACACACACACACACACACACACACACACACACACACACACACACACACACACACACACACAACACAAGCACAGGATGCTGGAAATCATTAGCTCTAATTGATCTGCTCCTCTCTCAGGTGGATGCCAGGGCAGAGTCCATAGAGAAGAAAATAGGCAGGCTAGATGCTGAGCTTATGAAGTACAAAGATCAGCTGAAAAAGATGAGAGATGGACCCTCAAAGGTAAGAGGGAAAAAAGGTCATGTCTGAAATGTTTAAAGAGGAAAAGTCAGACGTAGCACGCATCAGTGTTTTCTGTTTATTATTTGAATGCAGAATATGGTGAAACAGAAGGCGATGAGAGTCCTGAAGCAGAAACGAATGTGAGTAAACCCAACTGATAAATAGAATTTACTTTAAGTTGTGTAAATACACATGAACCAACATAGTTTATAAGTCTTTGATAACCCTAAAAGTCAGTAGTCACAGGTACCTACAGCCTAGGATGAAGCCAAATGTGTTTTTTCCAGGATTCAAGAAGCAAAATCTGTCAAAGTTTTCCATTTGAATGATAATTTATCTAAACAGTTAATCTGTTGCTCTATTACTGTCTTTAAAAGCCACTGACTCTGCTCTTTTTCACAGGTATGAAGGTCAAAGGGAGCAGCTGGCTCAGCAGTCCTTCAACATGGAGCAGGCTAACTACACAATCCAGACCCTAAAAGACACCAAAACTACAGTAAGAACCCCACAGACACTAAGCAGCTCCAGCTGCAGTACCTTTAAGCTGTTAAATGTAATCATTTCAGATATCTTACTTATATTTACTTGACAGTTTTTTCTTGTATAGGAGATTTTGTTCAATCACTTAATAAACAATCTATAAGATGTGGGTAAATCACAGAGTCAGGCTCAGTTTTGTTTCTCATAAAAGCAGTTAAAACGGGCTTCGATACAATAATTGATGTAAACTGTTATAAATATATATTTGAATGTGTGAATTTTTTTTATAAAATCATGATTTTAAATCAAACTGGAGAAAGCTGCTTGCATTTAAATAGTTTGAGACCAGAAACACAAGCACAGTTCATGCATTTAACAAAATGAGGCGTCCATGGTTTGTAGCTGTCACCTTTATCCATTTATCAGTGAACTGTTGAGTTTAACACAGGTACATTTTAATTTATCATCCTGCTGCATTTAATTGTTTCTCCATTTATTTCTTATTCAGCTAACAGTGTGACATTAACATGTCATGCACCCTTAAGATATGAGCCTTAAAAATGTTGCTAAAACCTTATTTTCAACCAGTTTGAGTTGCCATGGTGATAAATTCAGCTAATAATTAAACCCCAAATATAATCCTGACATTACAGAGTTCAACCTGATGATTACACCTCACTGAGCCACTAATCCAGCTTTTGATGGTTGTCAACATTTGTCATTAAGGGGCGACTGGGGCTTAAGGGAAGAAGGCTGCCAGTGACTTATTTGTTCTACCTGTCTTTATTTCATCCACAGGTGGAGGCCATGAAGATCGGTGCAAAGGAGATGAAGAAGGCATACAAGGACGTCAAACTTGATCAGATAGACGTATGTTTGTTTTCACCATTTTTTGTCCTTCTGCATTAATACAACTTCTTCATGTTATCCCCAACAATAGTTCAAACTGAGTCATTTTCTCTGTTTACAGTTTTTAACCAACCTGCTGTAAAATATTTAAAAAAGGAAATGTTTTGCTTTTTCAGCCTCATCTTGTATATATGTTTTAATAAATGCAACAGGTGGTTAGCAGATAAATAAGAACCAGGAAAGAGCAGGGATCATGCTGAAGTAGGTTTATCAGTAAAACAGGCAGGAAAACACACAGCTGGAGAGCTCAGCAAACACACTAAAGCAGCCTGGCCATGGTGTATCAGAGATGTTACCCAAATCAGTAGAGGTGAGGCGCATCAGTTAATTCACTAAACTCGTGGCTTTGGACTTCCAGGATTTACAGGACCAGCTGGAGGACATGATGGAAGAAGCCGGTGAGGTGCAGGAAGCCCTGAGTCGCAGCTACGGTACTCCGGACATCGATGAGGAGGATCTGGAAGCAGGTAAACATGCAGGCGGAAATCTGTTTTTAACCCATGAGTGATGAAAGAAAGAATATGCTGCACAGTTTGCAGGCCTCGTGGATAGAAACAAATAATTCTGACTGATTAAATTAGATGTTAAACTCGACATTTTGCACAGTGACTGTTTGATCGTTTCAGAGCTGGATGCACTGGGCGATGAGCTGCTGCTGGACGACGACAGCTCCTACCTGGATGAAGCCTCAGCAGCCCCGTCGATCCCTGAGGGAATCCCCAGTGACAGCAAGACAAACAAGGTAACAAACGGTTCACAGATAGCAATCGAGGCAAAAAAACTCAGAATACCAGAAGCTTCCTGTAGATCCAGACACTCTTGTATTAAGTCAACAGAACTTTGTGAACTCCTGGTTTTTGGAAACATTTTGTGATCCGACAGCTCCCTTTAACAAAAAAACACCTCTGTGTTTTCCTCTCTCTGTTTTCAGGACGGGGTTTTGGTCGACGAGTTCGGCTTGCCGCAGATTCCTGCCTCGTAAATAAAGAATGCATAAAAACAACTGCACTTCAACTGGAAACACTTTTCTATGTAGAGTAACATTTATACCATTTGACCTGAAAACACTACAATTTTTGAAGCTGTCTTGGTGTTGGGTTGTGTTTTGTTACTACTACCATGCTAGCATGTGGCCTTGTAGCATACCGAACCTCTTTAAAAACATTTTTTGCCCTAGTTTTCAACATGCTACCCTCACCATCTCGTCGGTGCGATTCATCAGTGTTATTAATTTATTTCTACGTTTTATTAGTTTTGTGTGTTGTGTCATTATTTTGTTAAAAAGTGGAGGTGAGTCCTACTTGACCTGTTTAATATGTCTGCAGGGAAACATGCAAAATAAATGATGTGTTCTAACTTTACTTTGACTTAATCATTTATTGATTACTATCTCATTCCTTGTTTAGAGGTGAGGTCATGTTTCTTCTACTTGAGAAGTGGCTCCCTGATGAGATGGATAATATCTGTCTGTTTGCCACTATATTAGCACTGATGTTGACAGAATAATCTCCTTTCCCTTAGTTTAACTTTTGAGTTTGTAGTGATGTCCTTTTTTTCTTTACACACTTGTGTGGAAAAATACCTCACACTTTATTAAAGGTTACAATGAATTATTTAGTTTAGTGACCTAACACACTTTGCCATTTTACCCAGACTGTTCAGAAACAGTTTTTTGCCCTGATCAGCTAAACATTAATTAAAAATAGATTCTGCTCAGGAAATAAATTGCCAACACTTAAAACTATTCTAATTTGCTGAAACAGCATGCTTTTTATCTTGTGTCAGGTAATGGCACATTTGTGAAGGTCGATAGAAATAAATACTTTGTTCTTATGTGAATGACTCCAGTGGGATTTGAACCCACAACTTTTGAATTCCTTCAGATTTTTCCTAAAAGTCCAATGCGCTATCCATTGCGCTATAGAGCCAGTTATTTATTACCATAGTACCCTGAAACACACTTGCTAATCGTTTAGATGATGCATCATGATTAGGACTAAAATCTAACATGATTTTTCCAAATTCTGACATTTTAAAAACAGAATAATTGTCTGAATGAGTTCACAGAGTGTATGCTGTTAATATCTTTACCAAGCGCTGTGTCAGAGTTTGACAGTTATGAATTCTGCCTTGTGACTTCAGATGTGGTGCTGACATGACAGCAGGTCACTTTATTTATTTGCAGTGTTAACACATTTTGTCTTATTTACAGCTTGTGCTAGCATACAAACAAAGCTCAAAAATCCGACTCTGGTGGGACTCGAACCCACAACCTTTGAATCTCTTCTCTAGAGAATAGCTAGAAGTCCAATGCGCTATCCATTGCGCCACAGAGCCCGTGTGCGTCATAGATTTCTCGTTGAGACACAAGTCTTGATATAGACTTGAATGTATATGTAAAGCAATTGTTTGATTTTACATTGAATATAAAACCGATGTTATGATTGGAGTACAAATAGCAGCGATGTTCGTGTTTATTTTATTTTGAACGTAAGAATTCCTTGAAAATACGTGTTTCCGGTCTTCACCGGAAGAAGCTAGCAGTCAGCAAGAGTTAGCAAGTTAGCTACATGGTTTAGGTTGTAAATACATAGGCAGACGCTAAAAACTCAAAATGTCAGAGCAGACGATCACTGTGACAGTCGCCTACGGTAATCACATTTTCATTTTCTGTTAGGTTTTAACCCAGCAGGAGGGCTGTTATTTTACTAAGCGTAGACTGTAGCTTCTATATTAGATGCTTTGCTAATGTAGCACACTTAGCATGAGTCTAATTGAAACTCACTTATGATCTAATTTATCACTGCACTGACTTTTACACTCGAAGAGAATTTTTGCTCAGTGTACCATAATTAGGTTAAATTTACGACCGTTTGAAAGCCTGTTAATGTGGAAATGTGCGTTTGTTTGTATATGCAAAATTGCGTCTTCCTTGCAAAACATTCATTCATTCACTTTTAGAGAAATGCAATTGTTTCAGGGTGAAACACTAACTTCTGTGTAGGACCAGTCACTAAAATAAAGTTATTACTTTATTAATGGCTCGTTATTGTCAAGTTACTGTTGCTAGAAGTAACAAAATTTAAATCCTAAATGCTGAATTAATAGTAATCACCCATGAAAGCACTCATGCTAAAGTTTTTAATATCTCACCTCTTATCATTTTCTATTTCCAGGATCAACTAAGCACAGCATCACATTAACAAGCCAAGATGAGGGGAAGGGACTTACTGTTAAAGACCTGTCAGAGGCTCTTAGTCAAGCCACTGGTGTCCCACCTGCTTCACAGAAACTCATCTTTAAAGGTAAACCGTTTCTTTTATTTCACTCCCATGTGAGCTGGATATCTTCTGTCTAAATGTTTCCTATCCTTCCAGGAAAGTCTCTTAAAGACATGGAAGAGAGTCTCTCCAGCTATGGAGTTAAAGCAGGCTGCAAACTCATGATGATTGGAAAGCGGGTAAGACATTACATGTGTTTTTATATTGAGTTGATCTTTAATTTGTATGATACTGACAATACAATTAAAACAGAACAGTCCAGAAGAAGAAACTGAACTGAGGAAGCTGAAGGAGATTGAAAAGTCTGTGGAGCAGATGGCCAAAAAGCTGGAGAATGTAGATGGGGAGTTAACTGGACTAAAGAATGTAAGGAGTCAGTTGTGACTTGTTTACAATTTGATTGCCATATTCTCCAATTTACTCCAGTTAAATCAATTTTCCTTCTTTCCAGGGCTTCCTGGCCAAAGACCTCCAGGCAGAGGCGTTGAATAAACTAGACCACAGAGTAAAAATAGCAGCTGAGCAGTTCATGAAGATCCTGGAGCAGATAGATGCCATGGTAATCTATTTTGGTTTTGCATTTATTTGATTCATGTGTCCTTTATAAGCAACCCATAAACTCTTTCTGTTTTAACAGAGTGTCCCAGAAAATTTCACAGACTGCAAAATGAAGAAAAGGGGACTCGTAAAAACAGTGCAGGTTAGTCAAAAAACACAAAAACATTACTGATTTTGTTGTTAGGCCAAAAATAATAACTTTTGTCATTTTTATGTTTTAGGATTTCCTTGCCCAGTGTGACAGGATTGAAGCCTGTATTTCAGACCACCTATCAAAGATCCAATCAAAAAACCTGGCTCTGGCAGAATAGATGCATCTCCCACATTGTGTGTTATATGTTGCTCTGTGAGCAATGCCAAAGTGTACGTTGAGCTTCAAGTGAGAAGCAGATCCTGGTTTATTTATTGTGGGTGTGATGTGTAGGAGAGAATCTTCATAACAGAATCTTGTGAAAACAACATTGCTAGGTAAAAAACAAACTCAGATAGATTCCCTGGATTGAAGAGACATATGAGTTGTTGTCCGAGCCTAATACAATCTGGGAAAATCCCAGAGGCGCCTTGAAATCAACATATTCAAATGTTCAATAAACCTTATATCATGTTAGATTTCATTTTATTTTAGATCAATTCTTATCTCATTGTATTCTAACTGGTGTGTACCATGTGGCTAAATTCATATGAACACCTCAACATTACCAGCCGCCATGTGTTCTCAAGTTATAGACACTTGTTTACTATACTAATAGTCCGTTCTTATTTATAATCAGTAAATTCTGCAGGTCTCCCATTCTGTAACAGAAGCCTTATTTTGTTG
The DNA here is from genome assembly GCA_006937965.1 of Callopanchax toddi. Classification (NCBI taxonomy): domain Eukaryota; kingdom Metazoa; phylum Chordata; class Actinopteri; order Cyprinodontiformes; family Nothobranchiidae; genus Callopanchax; species Callopanchax toddi. The sequence goes on from SSNR01000522.1 coordinate 337,986, forward strand.
GAGTGTGTTCATGTTTATTCTTTTCTATTAATAGTTGAAAACTTGGCAGTAGGTGGATCAGCTGAAGGATGATTCATCTCTTGGGTCCTGTGGGAGGAAAATACTGTTCATCTACAGTAGACTATAAGTTTATTTCTTTTGTCCTTATTTTTAATCATTATTTTTCTGTGATTGTCAGGAACAAATACTGGATAAATAAATAATGGGTGGAAAAAACCAGCGAAAACTAAAAGAAAAACCTTAAAGACGAGAATTATTAATCAGAACCACTTTAAATCATTTAAAAAAAGTATGGCTCCAAATGAAAAGCTTTGCCAGTTCACTTTATTGTCAACTATTTTAGGATTGACCCCCATCCTATCACAGGTGCTTCTTGCATGTTTCAGGTTAATTTCACTCAAAAACCTTCGTCTCAGTTCTTATGAAACTCCTATGGTTGCATCTAGTGTCTGATCGCGATCAGGTTTTGAACGTTTTTGTGACGTGTGGAGTTGTAATCATTCAACCGTCCCTAATGTACTCGATCCATTATCTTTTGTTTTGAAATAAATCTTTTTGAAAAATGACTGGAGAATTTGTGACTGGTCTCAGAACATAATTTAATCTCAAAACTTGAAATTTCCAACAAAACAGGTGATTCAGTCAGAATAAAACATCTCAGTTTGACAGCTTTTTTTAATCCATGAGGGTCATTTTCATATGTCTCTACGTGCTTGGACAGACCCTGTAGTGGAGTCATCACATATGTGCAAATAAGCTTTTGAAGAAAAGAAATAAGGGGGTTGGAGGAGGAGAGGGAGACCCAGAGGTCCAAAAAGCAGCTTTAAACAAATGATTTCCAAAAGGCTATAAACCACAGTGGAGCTTTCATGAGCCAAACTACAGAATATAGCTGATTTAAATTAAATAGAACCCCATTAAAAGAAGTACATGAAGTATGGATAGAACCTCTTGAGGTGCATCTTTCATCACTAATCGTCCTTATCCTTCGCGCCGTGTTTTAGAATACGCGTGAATGCTACGTAGTTGAAGTTGCCTTTCTTGTCGATTGGCGCCTCACGAAAAAGCTCGTCCACATCTTCATCTGTGAACCGGTCGCCCATTGTAGTGAGCAGCTCCCGCAGGAACTCCTCCTGAATCACACCTGGGAGGAGAAAATATCTTAATCTCAAAACAACTGATGCCTTGGATTTAATGGTTTCAATAATGACAACTTTACTCACCTGTGCCCTCTTCATCAAAGCAGGCAAATGCATTACGGATCACATCCTCTGGATCTGTGCCATTTAGTTTCTCTCCAAACATGGTCAGAAACATGGTGAAGTTGATGGGGCCGGGGGCTTCGTTCATCATGGCCTCCAGGTACTCATCAGTGGGGTTTTTGCCTGTGAAACACAAAACTGGTTGAACTTGTTCTACGTAACTCACAGCCCAGGTTTCAGATCACCCACAATACATAAAAGAGATACCAAAAGACTCTTTATGTGTTTTGTTAAAAAGACTGCATCAGGATTTTACTGCTCACATGTGCACAATATTATCATCAAAATTTGTATAAAATGTATTAGTCATACCTAATGAGGCGAGCATATCATGAAGGTCTTCCTTGTCAATAAATCCATCTCTGTTTTGGTCGATCATGTTGAAAGCCTCTTTGAACTCCTGGATCTGAGACTGATCAAACATAGCAAACACATTGGAGGTGGCACGCTGGGGTCGCTTCTTGGTGTTCTTCCCCTTGGCCCGTTTACTCGACATTTTGGCAGCCGGTAGGTCTCCTCTCCTAGAATACAAATGACAGTAAGGAATTAGGTTTAGCTGAGCAAAAAGATTTAATAGTTTTGTTTATTTATATTTAACTGTAGGATGTCTGAGCACCAGCTTGGAAGTTTTTTATTGCAGCTTTTTATAACAAAATGACTTATAAACAATCATAGAACACATTTATCAGTATCACACACATCGTCATGTTCCAAACTAATTATATTTAATTTCTTAGCAAAAATTTGCTTGCAGATTTGCAATTATTACTGCAAATTTTGTTTTATGTTTTAAACTAAGCAATAACATTGGGAATAGTTTAAAGAAATGTGGCAAGGTTGTCAATAATCTTGTTTGCATTAATATTTTTCAGTTATTGACTTTATAACAATCTATTATCTAAATGTATGGAATCGAGTATAATCCCAGGGTGAAAATATCTATGAATAGAAAATAGAAGAAAAAAATCAGTGCGTTGGGTTGCATTCAATGTAACTCGGAAACTTAACAATCGTTTAAAGAAAGTGCGTTCTCATAACTTGTGGGTGTTATTATGTCCATGACCAGCTAAAGGGTTTTTACACTTATTTATTCTGTTTTATTTGAGTCATTCTTGTCAGTTAATCTGTAAAATGATCATTAAAATGCAGGAAATTTGTGTTTTAATGAATCACACACATTTTAAATAACGGTAATTTGTCAAATCTGACCACAGTAAAATAGGAAAAACGTATTATAACATCCAGAAAACATTAATTTAACATATATTAGTATCATCTACATTTATGTTCTAATACATCACTAACAAAGCATACTGAACTTCAGGAGAACTGAATCGAAACGTTTTATTTATCGCCGACTGCTACCTCTATTGACCTACATAACTGGCTAGCTTTAGCATGCTAACTGAGGCGAATTCGAAGAAAAAATAATAAACCTGGCATGTTTTAAAATATATAGACTCAATGTGTGTTGGATAAAAGAAACAATAATCACCCACCTGGAAAGAAATTTAAAAGCTTTAGCCAAAAAGCGGTAAACAAAGCTATAAACACATCCACCGGACGATGAAGGAGAAACAGACCAATCAGAGTGGAGCCGGAAGAAACCAACGGTCTGGAAGACTCCATTGGCTTGTTCATACCTCTTGATGATTGATTTTTACTTTAAATAGTGTAATATAAATGTGTTAAATTGTGATGCACATAAGTACAGATTTTTAAAAACTATCTTATTCAGTTTACGTAAGGTATTTAAGTTTTTATTTAAGCAATTCGTTAAAATATTATAGTTAAAATGTCTCGCCACTAGATGGCAGCAATAACACGCGTGTATTGTAATGTCTCAGGAACCATGACAGCATAGTTTATTATGAAACTCGATCTAAATATTAAACTATTATGCAGCCAAACTTGTGTTTTGATACAATTTAATTACGGCAGAATATTTACATGCTGTAAGATGATAAACTGAACCTAAAGTTACGTCGTTAAATAGATCTGTAGTCACACGTTTTGCTGAGTTTTTGCCTGTGAGTATTACAGGACGAGATCGCCTCATTTCGTGTCTGGGCTGAGGGGCAGGCCCAGCGGCTCCTCTGGCCCTTCTCATGGTCTAAATTTAAAGCTGCCCTGGCCTTAAAAGGTCCTGACGGTGTCTTGTGCGTTCTGCAGAGTGGCAGCATTATTTTTGTTCTGTGGACTTCCATCCTGTCCACTGCCCCTCACCCTGCTGCTTTGCCTGGATCTGAACTTGCTTTAGCTACTTTTGGATTAACACACCCATTTTTTCCCCTTGTTGTGGATTAGTACATTTTTATTTGTGGTGAGTTAAATACTTTTTCTTTTTTTAAATGATCATAAATTAAGTCAGCCTTATTAATGAGTTGGTGTTATAATTTATGTCTTTATATATTTTAGATCTTGAATTAGGCCTTTTTTCTTCTTTTATTTACATTTATGAATATAATAATCAGTTTTTTGTTGCTTTTTAAACTAACCAGGTTTCCTTTACTTTAAGATTATAATCTTGTAGATTGAGCTGCTTGTGTGACTATTCTAATCTGCTATAATAATCTATTGGTCTATTATATAATCCTGAAAAAGTATAATGACACAGATCACCTGATAATTCTTGCACTCTTGTTTTGTGGTCCATTTTCATTTGCAGCACCAGACAGCTTGAGCAGCATGCAGTAGGTGTTGTTTAACATTTAACAAACAGAACATACCTCTCTTGTGTATTAATACACATTGCAGATAAACTTAAGCTGTATCTTGATGCTTTGTCCCTCAGAGAGATGCACATGTTTCCATCCTGTCTGTCATTCTAACAGCAATATTTTTCATTTGAGTACCTGTGATTTAAAAAGGAACAAGTTTGAACATATATATACATTTAGCTTTTATTCTAAAGCCAAAAAGCAACAATGTAGTCTTTATGATGATAAATTGATTATAGAAAACAACAGGCACTGGGGCACAGATGTGTAAAAGGCCCCTAACTCCTTCTGTCACCAGTAAAACCATCACAATGAACTTTTATCTCACAACATAATACTTTTCCTCATGTATGTGTGCCTCGTTGTGGTTTACGTTAACATAATCCTTCTTTTTTCCTTCTTCTTCTTCATTTTTATCATCTTATTATTTCACTTTCATGATCTTGTTTGTTGCTGTCAGATTTTGATCTGTATTTCTTTACTTTTTGTGATCTTTTGTCCAGTTTTGCCATTTTCGTGTCTGTTTAGTCTCTTTGGATGTGTTCACAGCATCTTTCTTTCTCTTTTTTCCATCATTTAACATGTCTTTTAATATTCATTTATATTTTTTGTTTCTCCATTCGCATCTCTCTGAATCCATTCTGTATCTCTGTGTGAGACCAGGGGCCTCCTAAACCTTTGACCCCTGGGCCTGTGGCTTGTAGGACCATTCAGAAATTCATCCAGGATTCTGATCTGTTTGTGACTAAGCCAAAAACAGACTATTATGGTCAAACAGATGTCAACAGGTTCATTTAGGAGTGCTTTTATGGACGTTTACCTGTTCTGACATTTAGACACTATAGTAACTTAAATGGCACAATAATCAACCAGTTATCTAATTTGTATTTTTTTTTCTTTTTCTGAAGCAAAAACAAAGTTTCTTATGGCAATTTTTTTATTTATAATGCTTAAAATTCTACTTCCACAAGTTATCTGAATTTCAAATAACAGCTTTCACAAAATCACAGTGATTTGATCCCAGCTGTGACAAATAAATCATCACCTGCTGCTGCATTTAACACAGTAGAGGTTGAGTTTAGGCAAAGCTAATGCTTTATCTGCAAAAAAAAAAAAACTAAATAAAAATAACCAGATCTAAAAAATCCAAATCAACTCACTTTAAGCAGCCACTAATTCTCTAAACCATCTCTCCTCATACCTAATTGCCACCTGCTTCTCTCAACTAACCCAGAATCCAGAAATGTGTCTACAATAATAACAGTGGGGTTGTTTACAGAGCTGGTAAGGTTAAAGGGAAGTCATTGTAAGTTGGCGGAGTGGCCCTCAGGATGTCAGGATCAGTGCAAGTGGAGCAGAAGCAGCAGCTGCATCAACAGCTGGAGAAGCAGCAGCTGCACCAACAGCTGGAGGAGAAGCAGCAGCATTATGAGAGCAGCTATTACCTGAGCACCAGGTCGTCCGTTAGCAAGCAGGCGTTCTCCACTCACACCACCCACAAGACCAGCAGCCATCGGTAAGACCACGGGATGGAAGAGGTGTCACAGCTTAAAAATGAATAATAAAATCTAAGCCCCAAATGAGATGAATACAATGAAATACTTTAGATTTTTATCATTGGATAGAACTATGCAGGGGAGTGTGTTTAGCAGCTGGAAAAAATGTAAAGTTCAAAGAATATTTCCAGTCAGAGAAAGTGTTTTATCCACTAAATTGTTTTCTAAAATAAAAGTGTTTTAACCCTTCTGATACCAACGTGAATTAGAGGGATGCTTTTAGATTTGGTGGTGATTTTTGATTTACAGTGAGTGCATTTAGTTAAAGTTACAAGTTATTTCTTTAAATGTCATCTAAAAAACTAATTCAGGATCTTTTTTAACAGATAGCTGCTTAATGACAAAAACCATTGAGCTTTTTAAACAAAATAATCGCCAAATTTTCATTTATTATTTTGAAATTATAAATATTAACAGGCCACATTTGTGTCTTGGGTTTATTAAACTAATGTTTTTTTAATGATCTTATTAGGATTCGTCATATATTTCCCAAATTGCCCCACAAATGTTGAGTAAATCAGTATTTCTATTATTTTCATGCTGATTATTTTCTGTCTAAACCCTTGTGTAACTTGTCAGGTTATAATGTAGTGATATCAGGCGTAGCTGTCAGACATCAGCTGAGATTGATGAAGGTGCGCTCCATTGTGTCACCAGGACATGTTGAGAGGTTTTTAGAGCTTGATGTACATGTTGGACGTAGAAAAGGTTTCTAAATGGGACCAAGGAGAGAATTTCATCTGCAGCCAGGAGCTGCCAGCTATATTCATAGACAGCAGAGCTATTTCTGAACACTCAACATGAGACGTTTCCATTAGACTGACCGTAAATACACAGAAATTGTTTCTGGCTTCTATAGAAGGCAGTTAATAAATCTTGGATTCTTTTCCAAGCGTGACTCATGAGCATTTGTTTTGTAGTGTGTGTAAATGTGTGTGTGTGTGTTAAAATTGTTTCCACATTTCAAACTATTCAGACTGACTCACACATCGCAGCACGAATGGAAATTCTCTTGTCAACAGAAAAAAAAACTTTTTTGTTCTCCTGATGCAGCTGGTGAGTCAGCAGGGGAAGTAACTTCTTGATGGTGCAGAGATCTTTTATGACAGTCTTTCCACATTTACGTCTCTCCTGCGTTATCACAATCCTGGACCGGAGCTTAGCTAAGACATGATATCCCACTTCCCCCTTCAGGTCACATAGACATGGAGGGGCTGGATTGTAAGTGAAAGCAGGGCTTTAAAATTAACCTTTGCTTGCACATTCATGGATTCTGGTTCCATTTATAAACACTGGTGACAAAAAGGAGGTTAGAGTCAGGAAGCATCTGTAGAAGGTGGACAGAAACGCATCATCTGTTCTGAGTAAGACTAGAGAGTCAGCTGAATATAGCTTTATGTAATCGTCATGCATAAAAACGGTTTGGTTCATGCATTTAAAGCTATTTTAGGAATGCACTGCAGCTTTAAAATGTATGATTTCAGGTGTTTTCATTCATTGCTACAAATAAATACTCAGTTTTTCATTTATAGCCTTCAAAAACAGGAGATAGGGTTTGCATTAAAGGTCATATTGCCTTTAATTTTTCTAATAATTCAATTGTTTGTTACATTTTCAACAGACGACTCATTAAAATGCAATATTTCGTTTTTGTAGTTTGAGACTTTTTTCTGCAGAAATTAAATTAAACTTGTGCTTTTATTCAATTTTGGGCTAAATTTTGGTCAAAAGCACAGATAAGAAGTGAAAAAAAATGCACATGTATAATTTGGAGCTGTTTAAAGTCCAATTGTTTGCCATCTGACTCCTTTCTCTAACCTAGCAGCCTGAAGACTTCTGTGAAGACGAAAAAGGGTCAGGAGGTCAAACTGAGCCCGCTACCCAAAAGAGCTAAACGCACCTACCTGGCGATGGACAAGGACAAGGAAGTGATCGGCTACGTTATTCCTGTTTTCAGAGCCAGGTGAGTAAGCTGCTGGATTCAGTGCTATTTCCTTCATGATTTGAAGGATGTTTACCATCATTCTGGTTTGGTGTGTTAAAGTCATGACGCGGTTCGGGGCCTGATGGAGGCCCAGGAGGAAGATGTTACCGAGGAGGGGATTAACTATGTGGCCATGAGGAACCTGTTTGTCAGGGAGGCCAGAGAGGCTCTGGAGGTCAGAGTGGAGAAGAAAACAAGGACAAAGCATGTCAGGGAATCTGCAGAACGCCTGGAGTTCAGCAGGACGGTCTGTCCTTTTTTTTAATTCCACTTTTATAAATTTGCAGTCATGCATATCTAATTTGCAAATAATTTTTATTCTATCCCAACGTGGGTTTGTTTTCATGCTGCAGATGGAGGAATGGATGGAGTTTCGCAAGAAAATGAACCCAGATAGGCTGACACACCGTCCAGAGTTTATCGTCAAGCCTCGTGGACAGACCGTCTGGGAGGGGAAGACGGTCAGGCTGCACTGCACTGTGGCCGGATGGCCCAAACCGAGGGTGGCCTGGTGAGTGTGTTAATCAGCTTCAGAGTCATAGGAAGAGATGGGACTTTTTGCACAAACGTGATTCATTGTTCTGCTGTTTTCAAGGTACAAAAACAACGTGCTCATCGATGCCAAGGCCCACCCTGAGAAGTACACAGCCGAAAGCAGCTACAACATGCACTCCCTGGAGATCAAGAAGTAGGTAATCATTCACCTCACACACACACACACACACACACACACACACACACACTGCATGAGCTCAGCTGGAGCAGATTAGCATTTAATCTGCTGCAGTGCCAAAATTCAAACAGCTTTCTGGTGATTTCTTATCCGTGCTCGTTTTATTTGTAGCTGCGATTTCTTGGACACTGCTCAGTATTACGTCTCCGCCCTCAATGTGAAAGGGGAGTCTTCTTCAGCAGCCACCGTTGTTGTCAAAAGTAGGTAGCTGTTGTTTATTTCCACACGTGGTTTCATGTATCTAAGCAGCGGTTCCTGTCCCCCTCAGTTAAAGGTCAAAGTTGAAAAGTCGAGGTTTAAAATAGTGTTAGTGGGGTCCTGTGTTTGGGTCAAGAGGGACAGGAAAAAAAAAAACAAATCTCATTTGAACTTTAAATGAAGATTTTGTTCTAAAATAGTTTGTTTTAATTTACTGGATATTTTTCTGTCCAAAAAGATTTCTGACTGAAATCTTTCTCCACAGGGTTTCAGGAGGAGGGAGCAGAAGCAGGTCCATTTGATCCGAAACCACGTGAGATTTTTTTTTATTTGTCTTTCTTAATTGTCAATTTTAAAGATCAAGTGAATAACGAGACAAAATGTACTGTTTTATTTGTGCATTTAGGAATTTATAGTCACTCATGATGAGCCTAAAAAGCTACATTTTTCTTCAAATTAAAACATAATTTGATCCCTTTGACTGGCAGGTCAAACACATCTGGGTCCTTATGTCTTTTTGAAACACAAGAATGTCTGATTAAAAAGTTAAATAACACGACCTTACACGAATATTACCTTAACATTAATAGTATAACTTTTACTCTATTATTATTATAGGGATGCATAGTTGCAGAAACTGGTATTTAGGTCATACTTGTACTCATAAAAGTCTTTTTTTCCCCCCTTGATGTGAACAATAAAGGAGCAAAATAAATGAAAGGGGTAATGGCCCAAAAACTAATTTAGTAAACACTTAAAACAACAGTCTGGGTTGAACTGTTGTTCAAAAAGTTGCTATTTCCTCTTTCTTTGTGTCCAGATGGTTTCAGCCCTGAACACGGCGTCACCTTCGAAACTTCCATCATCGACAAATTTGAGGTGGCTTTTGGGCGTGAAGGGGAAACGTTGAGTCTGGGCTGCACCGTCATCATCTACCCCACTGTGAAAAAGTACCAGCCTGAAGTGGTGTGGTCCCGAAACTGTAAGGAAACCAAAATGGAAATAAAAGAGAGTGAATCCTGTATTTAACCCAGAATGTGTTTCCTGTCCTCAGCTGTCCCCCTGAAGCCTTCTAAATGGGTGCACACCCACTGGTCTGGGGAACGGGCCATGCTCACTCTCACCCACCTTAACAAGGAGGACGAGGGCATGTACACTCTGCGCGTCAACACCAAATCAGGCTTTGACACCTACTCGGCCTACGTGTTTGTCAAAGGTGAAGTGCGGTTTGCACATATGTTCCCTAATCGTCTGTATTTAGGGAAAAAAACAGCCATTGGGTGTTTTGTTAAATGTGTTTAATGTGTTCCAGTTACAGTGATGCCTCTCAAACTGTACTCTGAAGTGGGTCAAAGGATGAAACCTGAGATCAGCCTTATTTAGAAACGGCACTACTATATGCAGGTTCTAAGTGTGTGTGTGTGTGTGTGTGTGCATCTTGCTTTGCCAGATGCTGATGTGGAGGTGGAGGGGGTTCCCGTAGCCCCCCTGGATGTGCGCTGCCATGATGTTAATAAGGATTATGTGGTGGTTACCTGGAAGCAGCCAGCGGTGGAGGGCAGCAGCCCCATCCTGGGATACTACATCGACAGGTTGGTCAGGAAACAACACGATGTTGCAAACAGATCACATTTCTCCAAGACTTCTTAATTAAACTGCGTATACGTCAAGCTATAGTTTACATATTTTTATCTAAACGTATGAAAATGAGGTTAAATGTTTTGTCTTGTCAGGTGTGAGGTGGGTGCCCATCACTGGACCCTGTGCAACGATAACCCAGTGAAGTACGCCCGCTTCCCAGTAACAGGACTGGTGGAGGGGCGTTCTTACGTCTTCAGGGTGAGGGCTTTGAACAAGGAAGGAGTCAGCCGCCCGTCCCGCGTCTCTGAGGCTGTGGTTGCCATGGATCCATCTGACAGAGCTCGACTGAGAGGTTAGAGGTGTAAAAGTAAACCCAATGACACACTAGAACTAACCCAGTACCTAAAAGTATTATTTTTACCTCCAGCCGGGCCCTCAGCACCATGGACCGGGGTGATCAAGTTCACAGAGGAGGATCCCACTGGTTAGACAACACTTGTTTTTTTGTTTTTTTTTTACTGACAATAGGTAAAAGATTTATCACTTATTTTCCACTTGCCTTCTTAAAAATAGCAGGTTTCTTTTGTAGCTGTCATGCTGTCTCTAGCAAATAAAAAATGTGACACAGCAGCATGAATTTAATCATTAAGACACCATATTTGATCCATCAGAGAGATCTACCTCTTTACCAGGACAGCACAATAAACAAAAACCTGCAATAATAAATCATATGTCTTCTGCCCTCTGGTGGAGGATATATGCACTGCAGGTGGCAAGTGTCCATTTTATTTATCTTTACTGTTACGTTGTAATATAATTACATAATAAAACATAATAGATAATTGCAATAAAATGCATTATTATTACTCCAACAGTGGGTGTTGTTCCTGGAGAACCGACGGATGTCATCGTAACCGAGGCAACCAAGAGCTATGTGGTGCTGGCCTGGAAGCCCCCGGTACAGAGGGGTCATGAAGGGGTCATGTATTACATCGAGAAGGTGAGGACAGGTGTTGACATTTATTATAAAGTGCACCTCTATAATATGACACGCTGCACTTTTATCCTAATTGAAACTTACAAATCATATCTTGACTAGAGTTTGTTGCTAATAAATAATTTTATTAATTTTCTGATTATTTTACAAAGGTTTAATCCTGTAACTCTACTGAATTATGCAGCTCTACAACAACCTCAACACACTAAATGCAAATCTGAACAGCTGCCAGACAGCTGGGAGCATCTTTTTTTCAAGAATTTTGCTAATACATTTTTCTAAAACAGGATGAATGAATATTTATCTTTTAAGCGCTCTCCCTGTCAGACTACACCCCCTAACAGTTTCCTGGCTCTCTGTCGTCCACAGTGCATTTCAGGGACAGACACCTGGCAGAGGGTGAACACCAGCATGCCGGTGAAGTCTCCACGCTTTGCGCTTTTTGACCTGGCTGAGGGTAAATCCTACAACTTTCGTGTGCGCTGCTGCAACTCCGCCGGTTTGGGCGAGCCCTCTGAATCCACGGGAGAAATCGTAGTTGGAGATAAACTCGGTGAGCTGATGGAGCTCTGAACCCGGAGACCCCCGCTGCAGCACCTTCCTTTATATCAGGTTGATTTACTTCTTATTCAATCTAAAGCAGCTTTTGTTTTGTCTTAATTTTTCTGCAGACCTGCCGTCAGCTCCAGGCACTCCCGTGCCCATCAGGAACACCGACACCTCTGTGGTGGTCTCCTGGGGGGCCTCTAAGGATGTCAAGCAGCTGGTTGGCTACTACATTGAACACAGTGTGGTGGGCACTGATGTGTGGCTGCCTTGCAACAATAAACCTGTCAAGCAGACTAGGTGTGCATTTCTAAAATCTCAAGTTAATAGTGAGAAATAATTTTTTGCGTTTTGAATATCTGTCA
>SSNR01000523.1:7353-83776 GCA_006937965.1 Callopanchax toddi
TGGGTAATGACCGAAAGAACGAGATCGCGGATACAAGCGGCTGAAATGAGTTTCCTCCGCAGGGTGGCCGGGCTCAGCCTTAGGGATAGGGTAAGAAGCTCGGACATCTGGGAGAGACTCGGAGTAGAGTCGCTGCTCCTCCATATCGAAAGGAGCCAGTTGAGGTGGTTTGGGCATCTGGTAAGGATGCCTCCTGGACGCCTCCCTCGGGAGGTGTTCTGGGCATGTCCTGCCGGCAGGAGGCCCCCAGGTCGACCCAGGACAAGCTGGAGGAAATACATCTTCAGTTTGGCCTGGGAACGCCTGGCCGTCCCAGCTGAGGAGCTGGTGGACTTGGCCGGGGAGAAGGTGGCCTGGGCTGCCCGACTTGGAATGCTGCCCCCGCGACCCGGACCCGGATAAGCGGAAGAAGGCGAGGCGAGACAATTAATTCATTTTCAAAAGCTTCAGGATTAACACTCAACCATAACAAATGTGAATTATTAGCAATACATGATACTAATCTTACTGTAGCTTACAACATTCCTATTAAACCTTCAGTTAAATATCTTGGAATCCACATAACAAAAGACAATGCACTCAGTGAGACTTTAAATATAAAAGATAAAATTAATGAATGTAAATCTAAATTAAATGCATGGCTGCAACGTGACCTGACAATATTTGGGAGAACCTATTTAACTAAAATGGAGTCCTTAGCCAGATGTATTTACCCAGCTTACTCAATGGCCATATCCAATAAACATATAAAAACTATTAACCAACTAAACTTTAACTTTATTTGGAAAAATAAAGTACATTACTTCAATAAGTCAATAATAATAAAAAATTATGAGGATGGGGGTCTGACTGCTATTGATTTTGAGTGCTTGAATGCAGTATTAAAACTAAAATGGTTAAGATCATTTATACTCAATAATAACAGCATGTGGTTCTGTATCCCAAGAGCTCTGCTTAGAAAACTAGGAGGAATTGAACTTATTCTAAGGTGTGATTTTAAAGTAGAGAAGCTCCCAGTCAAACTATCCTCTTTCCATAAACAAGTCTTGCTTAGTTGGAAACTAATGTATACACACAATTTCACTCCACATGGTTCCCCCATATGGAATAACAGATATATTCTTCATAAAGGAAAATCTTTATTCTTGCAACACTGGATGGACCAGAACGTCTGGTCAATAACACATCTTCTTGATGAATGAGGTGCCTGGTTATCCTACTGTAGCTTTTGTGCAAAATACAACATTACGTGTTCACAACAACAGTTTGACAGGGTAATACAAGCTATCCCATTTACAATGACGCATCTGATCTGTAATAATTACATTTCAGATAACAGTATTACTCTCCCACCTCTTTTAATCAATGATCAAGAATTCCTTAATGAGAAATTATCAAATAAACTGTTACGTTTTCATTTAAACGCAATTCTTCACCCTGCACGTGCAAATAAAAATTCTATACTTCAATTGTTCTCAGGAGATGAAGTTAAAAAGTGGAGAACTTGTTACTTAAACTTTCCTGTTCATCCCAAAATGAAGGAAGTTCACTTCAAGATTTTAAATAATATATATCCATCCAATGAGCTGTTAAGAATAAGATTTAATGTTGATTTCAATAACTGCAATTTCTGCCAAACAGAAATTGAAACAACAGACCACATCTTCTTCGACTGTGTGTATTCAATGTTATTTTGGGAAGCGCTACAAGACTGGTTATGTACAAAAATTGTTCTACCTGCTCCCCTAAATAGACAAAATATCACGTTTGGTATCTATTTAAAGGACAAGAAGTGTAATTTGATTGTAAACAACATGATCCTCCAAGCTAAATTCTTCATCCATTGTGCCAGATGGAGAAGGATAAAACCTTACTTCTCAGTCTTTATGAAAAGCCTCAAAGACAATTATCTCAAGACTCTAAAAATTATGAAAAGCAAATGGGCTCTGTTTCTCTTTCAAGCATATGAAGACTTGGACATCTTTGAAGATACTTAAACTAAAGCTAAGGTTAATTTTTTTGTGGTTTTTGTTTTTCACAATTTTTATTTTACTTTTATTTGTTTGCCTTTCCTTTTGATGCAGCTATTATTCAGTTATTGTATTATTGTTTTTTTTCTCGCAAATATGATCACGACATGTACACATTCTCCCAATTTTTTGTTTACCATGCTGATTTGTAACCACTGTTTGTACATGTCAACTGTTGAATAAAGTTTGGAAAAAAAAAAAACTTCGCCTCTAGCTCACCGGTACCGAGTTGGAGCCCCTCTAGCTCACACGTTACGTTACATCATTTAAGCGGCACACTGCCAGTGCCTTTTAGCTTCCAACACACAGCGGGATTTGTAGAGGTACGTTTTCCACGAGGTACGGAGTCCACGAGCTAACGCTAAGCTAACGCTAAAGCTAAAACAATAGCTACAGGTTATTGTAGCTCAGTACTTTACCTTAAACTATTTGTCTTGGCTCTGTACGCTCGGTCCTGCTGCCTGTTTGTTCACACAGTGAATAGCGTTAACTTTATAGATCTAACTTAAATATAATATAAAGAGCACTTTAGTAAGTCATTTTATAAAACCTTTGACAGTGTGAATTAATCCCTGTGTGAATGTTTTTCAGGTGACGAAGTCTTGGAGATGAGGTGAGCAGCTGAGAAAGCCATGCTGCAGAAAATTACTTTAACCACAAAATAAAGTGTTTGTAAAATGGAGTGGTATTTTTTTCATGTCTTTCACGCCAAATAATACTGAAATACTACCCAGTTATGGATATTTTGAAACAATTATTGATTATATATTGATTATTATAATGAAAGATTTAAATGTAGATTAACTTTGTTCCACTTGTTAAATGCACATAAGTTTGCTCAAAATTAAGAAATAAAAGTTCGCCAGGTCTGCAATTTAAAAATAACGTTCGATGGAGGCATTTTCGGTCGTGGTTGTGACGTCATTTCCTGCCGTGGTTGTGACGTCATTTCCTGCCGTGGTTGTGACTCCATTCTAGACGCCATCTTTGAGCTGTGGAGCTCCACAGTAACCGGAAACACGTGACCTTCACACTAACCGGAAACACGAAACTTCAATTAAATCGACTTTTACACAACCTCCGTATACCGTACCGGAATTGGTTAGGGTTAGGGTTAGGGTTAGGGGGAGGGTTGTTGACCCAGGTGCCTCTCTTCTGGCTACTGTGGAGGTCATGTGTTTTCGGTTAGTGTGGAGGTGACGTGTATCCGGTTACTGTGGAGCTCCACAGCGGCCGCAGCCAGACCCTTCTCGCCAGATCGGCGCTGTGACTTCTTGCTGACTCTTGTCAGAGAATGAAAGTGTAACCTCGGCTAGCCCCCCGGCTGGTAGCTTCGGCAATGTAGTATCTATCAGAATGATATCACAGCAGGACAGAGGAGATCTCGCTCGGTTTTATACTGTCACAGATCCTACAAAGCACCAGAAAGGCTACACTGCGTACAAAGTTACTGCGAGAGTAAGTAAATGGAAGCTTTGCGCATTTACAGCTAGTGAGATGCTAGCTGTAGCTAGGTACGCTGCTAGCCAAGCTAATGAGATGAAGATGCAAACTGATAAAATCAGTGAGCGTAACCTCTCAGCGAAGCGCTGATAGCGGTTGGTGCTTGTGTGAACCTTGCTCATGTTTTAAAATATTGGCCAGTTTTTTCTGCAGTGATGTGTGGTGAAAAGGGCACCTTGGTAAAAACAGCAAGCAGCTAATGTAATGTTATGAATGAGATAAAAGAAAATTAACTGTGAAAAAGAACAGCCTATTCATGTTGCCATGATTTCAAATTAATTTTTTTCACGTTGTTACAGAAAAGTTAGACAATATTTTAAATGAATAAATGATTTAAGTGGAATCAGGGGCCCAAAAGCAATTATGTCTGTAGTAGTAATGTTTTTGGTAATGATTTGGATTTATGTCATAAATGCCATTGCCATATTTTTCACGTTCAGTGAGATGATATAGATTACTGAAATTATAGATGATGGGTCTAATCTAAGGTGGCCAAGAGAGAACAATAAAGTAAATCAACTGCCATTCTCTTGAATAGTCAGTCAGCTCAATGATTTTGAGAATTTTTTTTCTTGATCCCGATGGGAAGTTCAGACATCTGGTGGCAGCATAACAACACTCCATTCATAAAGTATATATAAAACAAAAGCTAAAGGATAGCCAGCAGAATCAGTATTTAAAAAAAAAAAATCACAATTATTTAAAGACTGATCAACAGTGAGATTGTGTCTGTGTGAATTATTACACTTGAACTTTATTGTTTTTGTTGTTTCAATTAATAATGTCAAATAAAAATACAAAAGTTTATGAACTGGACTATAAATCACTGAAATTACCGTATTTTGAAATGTTCACAAATAGGATAAGGAATCAGATTTCAGAGAGTCTTTTTAAAAAATAGTTTTTGATAATTCTGTACAGATTTGAACATTTTGAGCTCGACCCAATCTAAGGTTACCAATGTGCCCAATAAATCCAACCAAAAGCAGTGAAATGGCCTTTTAATCAGCTGAAGAACCAAAACCTAACTTAAAGGGATACTCCATCAGAAGTTGATTTTTTTTGTCTAAAAAAAACAAATCACAATAATTACTACTTCCGTAAACATGTATCCGAACGTTGTTTGCAAACCTCACAGATGATGAAAAATAACACAAAGTCAGGAGCTGTACAGAGATTGTCTTCAAAAAACTTTACCAGTTTTAGCCTAGTAACCAGTATTTGTATTTCTGGACGTAGGCGTCTTTGGGGCCGATGTGTCATGTCCTTGTGCCGTTCAGCAGAGGCTTACAGCTGTTCTTTGTAATAAAGTAGTCATGAGTCTAAAGTAGTACCTGTAATTCCTCTGTGTTACTTTTTATTTTCACTTGCAGTCGATGTGTTCTCTGAGGTCTCTAGGCAGAATTAGTATCACTACTGAGTGAGTTTTAAGGACTTTTTTCTCACAATGCTAGTTGTTAATATTCACGCTAAGCTAATGCTAAAAGAGTACTGCCGGAATAGGAAAACGGCAGGACTGTTTACAAATAGTTTTAGCCCACTTATCTAACTATGAGGAATATGGCATTAGACAAAAAATCACTTTCTGGTGGAATCTCCCTTTAATGGTTTTCTCTGAGTCAGACTTCAAAACTTAATGTAAAAACAGCTTTTTAGCAACAGATCTATACATTAATGCAGAATATGAGAAATATATTAATATCTACTAAAAGTAGCTTTATTGTCAAATGAATGTCCTGTATGTGCATTATTGTCAAGTGAGACTATTTATCTACAGTGTTTTAACTGCATTGTGGTGCCATTTAACAAACAAAAAAGAAATATAAAAACAACCCAGACCAATATTTGATATCTGTAAATATCTGTGTTTTCTTTTGGAATAATTTGAAAACTTGGGCTGTGACGGGCTGCATGGTGGCGCAGTTGGATAGCACTGTTGCCTTGCAGCAAGGAGGTTGTAGGGAAGCTTCCCGGCTCTGCGACCTCTCTGCATGGAGTTTGCATGTTTTCCCCATGAATGCGTGAGTTCTCTCTGGGTACTCCGGCTTCCTCCCACAGACCAAAAACATGACTGTTAGGTTCACTGGTCTGGTACAATTGTCCCTGTTTGTCTTGTTCGTCTTTGTGTGGCCCTGTGATGGACTGGCAGACCGTCCAGGGTGTCCCCCGCTTCTTGCCCCTTGACAGCTGGAGATGGGCGCCAGTTCCCCTGCGACCCTCTGTGGAGGATGAAGCAGGTATAGAAAATGGATGGATGGAAATATATGACAAGAATATAAATGACTGGAAAGTAGAAAGAAGAAAATGTCCCTGATCATATTAGTGTTTCATTTTATTTTGTCCTTCAGTTGGTTTTTCTACTTCTCAAGTCCAATTATCAGTTAAGTTATTGTGGTTATGAGATCTAAGTATGAAGTGAATACTCCGCCCCATTTTTAAACCAAAAATTATCTCACTGACTAAACTACTTATCCTGTTTGTATTGCAGATTTTGGACTCCTAATGAAATGCCATGATTTTTGTAGGTCTCCATTTTCAAATTAAGATGTATTTGCATTCATGTTTAATTAATGTTTAATTAACACATATCTCATGTTAGTTTTACATTTTAATACATATCATTTTATGAAAGGAAGTTTTACTAAAAATACAGAAAGCAACACAATGATTGAGAGCTCATGTTCTCCCATTATATGTTAATTGGGGAATTTCTTTCTGTCAGACTTCCAGTCAGTGAGGGTAGTGTCCTTATGAGCAACAAATCCAGTTGACTAAATTATGAAGAGGACACCACTAAGCTGCTATTCTGTTTTCACGACTCTTTGTGATGTCCCGTTCTAACACTCAAGATTTTGGTCATTTGCTCTATAATGAACTCATTGTGAAGCTCAGCTGTGTCCTCCCTGTTCATGTTGTAACTACCCTCTTGAGATAGCCTCCGCACTAGAAAACAGGGAACATTTTTACTGAGTTTTCTAATGCTTGAGTCCTGTTCTCCATTTTCTTCACAGTTAATCTCCAGGAAGAACCCAGAAGATGTCCAGGAGGTAAGACATGCTATTTTGTAGTTTTGAAATGTAGTTTTAAAAATGTTGTCTTAGTGCAGTGCTGTTTAACTTCCAGTGTGACTTTTAATCCAGATGTATTTACAGCAATTTGGTAAAATATTTTCATGTAGTCTAAAACCTTCACTAAAAACTCAGACACCACATTTTGACAACACTTTGTGTTTTATTGTATCTACTAAATAAGTACAAAAAAAGATCAAGAGTGTCAAAAGTTTAAGTTTTTGCTGGATTATTTTTTGGGATAAACTTAAACAAACACATAGAAAATTGCAGAAGTTATCATCAATGTTACAAGCTTATTTTCTAGATTTCCACAAATAAATTACTCTGGAATCTCTATCATGTCTTCTGCAAGCAGCTCAAAATTATTCAACATTTTGTTTTTTTAAGGATAATTGTCTGGGATCAAGGTTTTTTTGTCCTCGAGTCCGATTCATTTGATTTTCAGGATCTACTGATACCGAGTCCGATCCGGTACTTTTGCAATGTTGTTGTCATCATCTTTATAATACCTCCAGACCGCAGACACTTTTGCTTCAAGTTCAAGTTCAAGTAGGCTTTATTGTCACTTCAACCATATACAGTAGTACACAGTGAAACGAAATAGCGTTCCTCCAGGACCAAGGTGCTACATACAACATAAAAATATCAACATAAATAAACAGAAATAAAAACTAGCTAATTAACTAACTAGGAGACCTAGGCCTGTTGAGACAACATAAAGATAAAGATAACGAGGCAACAAAAGGATGGTGTGACAGCTATGACATAATAATATGTGGTTTTGAGGTGATGAGTTGAGGTAATGCAGAACTAGTAAATGTTTTAGGATTAAGAATTATTAGAAGATTAGTGCAAAAAGTATTCAAGTAGCAGATATTGTGCAAAAGAGCAGTTACAGGTTGGTGTGTACACTAGTTTGGTAGTGTAGGTCAGTGTGTTTGCGCTTGTGTTGATTAGTCTGTCTAGACTCAATGTTTTGAGGTAGATGAGTTAAGCTGAGTGATAAAGATGTTGTTTTTGAGTGTGTGTTTGTGTGTGTATTTATCAGTCCGGACCCTTTTTGTTGAGAAGCCGGATGGCTTGTGGAAAAAAGCTATTGCACAGTCTGGATGTGTGTGCTCGAATGCTTCGGTACCTTTTTCCAGAAGGCAGGAGCGTGAAGTGTGTGTGAGAGGGGTGTGTCCTTTCAGCCACAATGCTGGAGGCTTTGCGGATGCAGCGTGGTGGTGTAAATATCTTCAATAGAGGGAAGAGAGACCCCGATGATCTTCTCCGCTGTCCTCACTATCTGCTGTAGGGTCTTGTGGTCCGATATGGCACAATTCCCAAACCAGACAGTGATGCAGCTGCTCAGAATGCTTTCGATGGTTCCTCTATTGGAGGTGGTCAGGATCGGTGGTGGTAGCTGGGCCTTTCTTAGTCTTCTCAGAAAGTAGAGACGCTGTTTGGCTTTTTTGTGCAGGGAGCTGGTGTTCAGGGACCAGCTGAGGTCCTTCTCCAGGTGAACGCCCAGGACCTTGATGCTTTCAACGATCTCCACAGAGGAGCCGTCGATGCTCAGCGGAGAATGATTGCGTTGTGTCCTCCTAAAGTCAACAACCAACTCCTTTGTCTTGTCAACATTCAGAGACAGATTGTTGTCTTTACACCAGTTCGTTAGCCTCTGCACTTCCTCTCTGTACGCCGACTCGTCGTTATTGCTGATGAGACCCACCACGGTCGTGTCATCAGCAAACTTAATGATGTGATTTGAACTGTGTGTTGCTACACAGTCATGAGTCAGCAGCGTGAACAACAGGGGACTAAGAACACATCCTTGTGGGGCCCCTGTGCTCAGTGTGGTGGTGCTGGAGGTGCAGTTCCCGATCCGTACTGACTGAGGCCTTCCGGTCAGAAAGTCCAGGATCCAGTTGCAGAGGGAGGTGTTCAGGCCCAATAGGTTCAGCTTCCCGATCAGTTGTTGGGGGATGATAGTGTTGAATGCTGAGCTGAAATCTATGTATAGCAATTGAACGTATGTATCCTTATTTTCCAAGTGTGTGAGGGCAAGATGGAGTGTAGTGGAGATTGCATCGTCTGTTGAGCGGTTAGAACGGTACGCAAATTGCAGCGGGTTCAGTGAGGGGGGCAGCAGGGTTTTGATGTGTGTCATGACGAGCCGTTCGAAGCACTTCATGATGATCGGTGTAAGTGCAACGGGACGGTAGTCATTGAGACAGGACACAGAAGACTTCTTGGGCACGGGTACGATGGTGGTGGCCTTGAAGCATGTGGGAACGACGGCGCTGCTCAGAGAAATGTTGAAGATATCGGTAAAAATATCTGCCAGCTGTTCCGCACATTCTCTGAGCACTCTGCCTGGGATGTTGTCTAAACCAGCAGCTTTACGTGGGTTGACACTGCGTAGAGTTTTCCTCACGTCAGCTGTAGTGAGACACAGCACCTGGTCGTTCGGAGGAGGGCTGGTTTTCCTCGCCGCCACGTCGTTCTGTCTGTCGAACCGAGTGTAGAAGTTGTTCAGAGCATCTGGGAGGGAGCCGTCGTTCAAGCTGCTTCCATGTTCTACTTTGCCAGCATTTAACCAATAGCGTCTCTGCAACAAAGTTATGTCATGCTGCACACGTTGCTGTTTCTGTATGGAGTAAATAGGTTTAACTCTGTGCCATCACAAAACTATAGATGTGTTAAAAAATAGTGAGAATATATATATACATGTCAGGGTTTCCCCTGAAAATTAGCTAAGCCCGGTGGTAGAGAATCCTACAGGCTCTGTGTATTAAAAAAGAAAACTTCATATTAATTATTTAATGTGTATATGTGTATCTTGTAGTGGCTAACAGAGCAGAAATCATTCAGATTCACTTACGTAGCCTATCTCCTCCTCACCTGTCACCTTACCAGGTTTTCTAACTGCAGCTTGGCACCACCTGACTCCCGTAGATTTTACTGATGGTGTGTTCAATGTGCCTCAAAAAATGAGGACAAAGCAGATAAACTATTAAATTAATGCTGGACCAGTTAAATACGGAGTCATTGCTGTTAGATCTCTGGACAGTTCTCCTCCACGCCCCTCTGATGAGAGACACACTGGAAAGATACATTGCACATTTAACTGTCTGTTGTGTCCGATGCACGCTGAAGCAACCTGTGCAGTTGGGCTCACATCTGTTGTCATAATACTGATTGTTCGCCACGGGAGCGCGCGTCACTCAACTGTGTTTCTCAATATAAGTGACAAGAGCTGTGGCTTAAAATTAGGTCAATAAATAATATTAAGACTAAAACACACATTTATCTGTCAATGACTTTATCAGAAGTTAGTCTTCTTTTAACTTTAGTTGTTTTCAGAGACTCACAATGCTGCTAGGATGTCTGACA
The DNA here is from genome assembly GCA_006937965.1 of Callopanchax toddi. Taxonomy (NCBI): domain Eukaryota; kingdom Metazoa; phylum Chordata; class Actinopteri; order Cyprinodontiformes; family Nothobranchiidae; genus Callopanchax; species Callopanchax toddi. The sequence goes on from SSNR01000523.1 coordinate 17,336, forward strand.
TAAGCCAACAACATCAATTAACCTCACAGAAGTGTGCAGCATAAACTTAAAGAGTTTATAAATGCTACATATACAATTAGTACTAGGATAAACAAGTTATTGCTGTATATAATAGGAATAACAGAAAGGTCCGATTGTTGATTAAATTTTAAAACGGCTTGCCATACAGTGACAAGCGGAGCACTGCAGAGCAACGCAGCTTGGATCACCGCCGCTCATCAGCTCGATGCAACGTGGCTCTGAGCACTGTGTCTTGAAGACACGCGGCTCCGCAGCTCTGAAAACCGCGGCTCGGAGCAACGCAACTCTGAGCTCCAAAGCTCTGAGCACCATGGCTCGGAGCAGTGGCACAGTGCTCTGCAGCAGGAGCTTTGCAGGACGCAGCTCCGCCGTGCTACAGCAGCTGCGGTCCGAACGACAGAATGGCAGACAAGGCAGTAAAAAAGGCTTAAAAAAATGTAACGACGCTTCGACTACTACATTCGTCGCCGACGATTTTAATAGTCGACGTAATCGTGACTAATCGACGAATCGTGGCAGCCCTAGTGTTGGGCAAGTTGTTGCAAAACTATAATGCAGTATTTTATATTTGTTTCTGTCATTTTACAGTAATTTGTTACATTACAATATTATTGAATTTTAAATGAAAGGCATTAGACTACTATTGCATTACTTTTAAGTAGGGATGTAACGATGCTTCAAGAATCGATTTAAAACCGGTGAAAACTAGTTTAAATATGAATCGGTGTAGAAAAAAGAAAAATCAATTCACAACAGCTTGACGTACTAGTACATGGAAAGCCCCGAAAAGGGGGTAAATGATAAAAGAATCACAGACGACTTAATTCAACTTAAATATATACAGAGTGATCATAAAGAAACATAAAATGAAGTTCGATTGTCTTTCAGCTAGCGGCTAAATGTGGCAAAATCTCGTTCAACAACAAGAACAAAGTAGAATCAAAACCGGATCAACAACTGAATGCATTCATGAACATTCTGTTAAAGTTACAAGAACACTTCAGGTGTTCTTATGGATAACTCATACCTGAAAAGGAGAGTTTATAAATATATAATATAAATAACCATGGAGTTTCTTCCTCTGCTGCTCAGAGACGTGCTTTCTAGCTCTCTAGCGCTAGACATCCCCTGCTGGTCACATGTCGTTACTACAGCTACTAAATCAAAATCGACATTAACATCTGTTTAACAAAACTACATCTAGTATTTGGCTAAAAACTACTGACAAACATTGTTAATGTAAACAGTAATGAACACATTTCCCTTAATATCTATTAACTATACATACTGACAAATACATTTTAAGTTTAAACAATAATGAAGACATTTCAACCCATCACACACTGTGGTGACAAAGTGCTGCTAATCATTCAGAACAGAGACAAGCTCTAGAGCGGAACTTCTCTACTTCCGGCTCTTGCCAGGGCAGCAGCTCTTTTCATCTGAGAACCCTTCTCACTCCTTCTAAGCTTGGATTTTTACACTACGTTCAACATGGATCTTGTTTCATGGGCTTTCAGCACAATTGTCTCAATCTACACCACCTTTAAGACGGAGAGTGGGACTCCAGCGTGTCCGACATTGACGCATGCTGCTGGGTACGTGATGAACGCTTGGAACAAGTTGGACATCGTCTGCCTCGCGCTGCTCTCAGTGAAGGATGCGGAAGATCTACATTTTTGGATTCATGATGATGGGTTTTTTTTCAATTGGAGCTGGCAAATGTATCTGTCATCGCACTCAAATGAAAAAGTCTGAGGAGCTGGCAGAGGCGATTGGAAAACTCTCTGCCCTCCTGGCAACTCAAACTCGAGCTATGAACTCTGTCACCTCTGCACTGAATGAACTGGCTCGTGGACAAGGTGCGGGCTATGAACTCATTAAGGGGTAAAAGGCACCATGGAGCGAATGATGAGAGTGTAAGGTAATTCAGAGCCATGATTCGGACCTTTGAAATACAGAAGCCCTTGTAAACGAACTGTAAGGCAGCAAGCAAAACAGCCTTGGACACCGTTGCCTGGAGACATAACCAAAACAGCTGATTACATGCCCTTGGACTCTCACAACAAGCTGCAGAGGAATGCGAAGGCGGCTCTGTACCAATCTGTTCTCTGCCCTGGAACCCCATCCCCCCCTTCTCTACCCCCCTGGCTGATGCGATGATGTCACGCAGGGGCTGCGGCTGCCGCACTGACTCTTGGGTGACGCAGGAGGTCCCCCCGCCCCACCCTAGCCACCGGAATGTCCTCTCTCTCTTTCTACCCATGTGACTGTCGGCGGAGTTTTTTTTCACCGTTAGCAGCTGCCCCCTACTGGGACAGCTGAGAACTGTCGGTTTTTTGATCTTCCTCACTTACCCTCTTAATAAAACATGTTTCTCTCTGTTATGCACATGTCATCTGCAAGGCAGGCGCCTTACGGCCGCCCGGGTTCACTGTAACAAGGTCAAGTTCCTGATTGACAGGACGCTGTCTTTCTGGCAATAAAAAGAATTCTGATTCAAGATAGCTGATGCTCTAATCAATTAGAAGTCAACAGTGTGGCAGCATTTTGGCTTCCCAATGTTTCCAGTAAGACAATCGAAAATTACAATTTGAAATTACAAGAGGCCTTCGCAGCGCTTTCGCTGCTCGGGCCTAACAAGGACTAAAGGGCAATTGTAAAATAAAAAATGTATTTGGCCTCACCTCGCCTCCTCGCCTCGCTTTCTTCTGCTTATCCGGGTCCGGGTCGCGGGGGCAGCATTCCAAGTCGGGCAGCCCAGGCCATCTTCTCCCTGGCCAAGTCCACCAGCTCCTCAGCTGGGACGCCCAGGCGTTCCCAGGCCAAACTGAAGATATATTTCCTCCAGCTTGTCCTGGGTCGACCTGGGGGCCTCCTGCCAGCAGGACATGCCCAGAACACCTCCCGAGGGAAGCGTCCAGGAGGCATCCTTACCAGATGCCCGAACCACCTCAACTGGCTCCTTTCGATATGGAGGAGCAGCGGCTCTACTCCGAGTCTCTCCCGGATGTCCGAGCTTCTTACCGTATCCCTAAGGCTGAGCCCGGCCACCCTGCGGAGGAAACTCATTTCAGCCGCTTGTATCCGCGATCTCGTTCTTTCGGTCATTACCCAAAGCTCATGACCATAGGTGAGGATTGGGACGTAGACTGACCGGTAAATCGATAGCCTTGCTTTCTGGCTCAGCTCCCTCTTCACCACAACAGACCGGTTCAGCATCCGCATCACTGCAGACGCTGCCCCAATCCGCCTGTCGATCTCCCGCTCCCTCCTTCCCTCACTCGTGAACAAGACCCCGAGATACTTGAACTCCTCCACTTGAGGCAGGACTTCTCTCCCGACCCGGAGTAGGCAATCCACCTTTTTCCGGTCAAGAACCATGGCCTCAGATTTGGAGGTGCTGATCCTCATCCCAGCCCCCCACAGGGGTGCCCCTCGGGACACGGTCATAAGCCTTCTCCAAATCCACAAAACACATGTGGATTGGTTGGGCAAACTCCCATGACCCCTCCATCACCCTAGCAAGGGTAGCGAGGCCATTATTTGGCCATAAAATAAATTAATTTAATTAATTAATTAATTAATTTTGTTTTAAAAATCAAAAATTGTGAGCTTAAAATTGGGAATCGAATCGTGGCTTGAGTGAATCGTTACATCCCTACTTTTAAGTTACTCTCACCAAAATAACTGCAATTATGCATTTGACATATAAATGTAGCTCATGACACTCAGTGAGCTCTTTCCACATCCAGTGGAAGGTGATGTGTAGGGTTGGGCATCGTTTGAATTTTAACGATTCCGGTTCTGATTCCGATTCCTCGTTTCGATTCCGGTTCCTATCGATTCTCGATTCCGATTCTGTCAAGAGGCAGGGTCCAAAAATTTTACATGTTTTAATGAGCCATCTAACCAGAGCTCTTACTTGATGAAATAATCTGAACTTCCATGAATTTGAATTCTAATGAACAATAACATCACCTTAATTTAGACAAAAACATGTTTTTACTTATTCAAAAAATAAAGAAGACTTGTAGCATAATCAGATTGTTTCTGACCAGAACTTCCAAACCTCCTACTCTCAACCCAAGGTTTAAAACTGAAGGAGGCTCTTTAATGGGAGACAACGAGTCTTCAAAATAACTGGAAAATTCAGCTGTTTTCAATTCAAACTGAACATGATCATGTCCAGGATGACGGAGAGTCTACTCCAACATGCTGCAGCATTCTGTCAAAAGGGAATCTGAAACTTCAATCTAGCTGCTGTCAGTAACAATAAAACAGATTTAAAACATTAAAACTCTAAGCAGATTAAATAGTTCAGAAAAAGCAAAATAATAATATTAATCTCACAACAATGTGTGTTGTTAAGATTATTATTATTACTAATATTAGGTTCATTTCATCAGCCATATCAGGTCCTAGAGGGCTGAACCCAGCTTCTCATCTAGAGCAGTGTTTTTCAACTTTTTTTGGGCCAAGGCACACTTTTTCATTGAAAAAAATCACAAGGCACACCATGGGGGGGGGGGGGCTGCTGCTGTCAGAGCCGTCTGAGCTCATTATCAGGTTGATAATAATAATAATAATAATTGATCCTTTATTGATCCCCTTGGGGGAATTCATCTCTGCATTTGACACATCCTCATTGTTCGAGGAGCAGTATAAAGCAGTATAAAGTTTTCAGATGAATTTGGTCCAATCAAACATTTTTAACGCTAAAACAAATTAATCTGTCAGGACTGCAGCTGTTTTCTAAGGCTCACTTTGTTTTAATAGTTTTACTGTAGAAACCTTCTCATCTCCTGACAGTAAAGGATTAGATTTAGTTTACAGGTGACCTGATTAAAGCATCATATCTCTTTTTTACCACATCAAATAATTTCACACTGATTTTTTTCACCTGTCAAAAAGTGACTGTAGCATCCAGTTTATCTGTAATGGATTAAATCTGCCTTATTTCATTCTCCATGTTACATCATGCAGGTCTCTGTCATCATGTTTTTGGTAGTAAAACTTTTGGGTGTATTTAAACATTAGTAATAAAGGACAACCTGATAAAGTCACTGACAGATCAATGTGTTTTTAGTGTTGATATTGTTTGATTTGTTAAATTTTAAGTCATTAGTTATGCTGAGAAACACAGCTGCGCTCTCCTTATGACGACATGCGCGAGCAGAGGCTCCTCACCGGTCTGACAGGTGATCAGAATAACGGGACCTTCAGTCAAAGAGAGGAGACACTGGAGACAAAACCTAGTGAGCCTCTCAGACCGTTAAAAACCAGTGATGCTGAGGGGGTTTACTCCCACTTAATGTGTGTCACGCAGGAACAAAGTGACATGATGACGACCCAACCCAGTGTCCGTGGGCCCGCTGATCTGGTTTTATGGACCGGTCAGATCAAAGTATGAATTTAAAAATGTCGGGACTGTTGCTGCTCCACCAGGAAACAGAGCCAGTCCAGGACTGGTTCTCCTGACCGGTGGCAGTGGGTCCGCGACCGCTTGTCTCCCCCTCCTCCTCGCCGGACCAAGTCGAACCACAGACCAGGTTCAGGTCCGGGGAGGAGGCGTGCCGGTGCCGAGCGGGCCGCGGTGGCGTCTCACAGCGTGCCGCGCGTCTCCCCAAAGCGCACACCCTGGACCAGGTCCAAGTCTTGGATTTGCTGCGCGGTCTGACTCCAAACAGAACCGGAGTCTGTCATTTGGTGATGGCTGGTACAGACGCGCGATAATGGAATATTATTAGCAGATAATAATTAAAGCGGCTCTCTGGATTATTTTTCTCTGTATCAAAGTTTTCTAAATGTTTTAAATGATATTTCAGGTCTAAACTATGATCTATGGGTTGAGTTCCACAACATCTGTCATTCTGATGAAGACCCTCCTTCCTCCTAGAGACCCCTTTCCATTATTTCTTGCCGCAGACATTTTTTAGCCAATGAAATTCAAATTTCTGCATTCTCTCAACATGCACGCGCATCGACCAAACCTGTACCAGTAGGGGGCGCTGTCGTACAGGACGCTCCGTGTGTTTCTCTGTTTGCATATCAGCCTCACGGCTCATTTCTACTAAAAACCTACCCATTCTCCAGCTAAAGACGGATTTATTTTTATTTTTAAACCTTTCACCTCACAGAATGGCAAGGTTTGACAGGATTACACGTTTATTTTGGTCAGAAAGTTCATCCAGGGCCGAGTCAAGTTCAACTTCAGAGTCCAGCAGCAGCTCAGTGCTAACAGAGCTAATATCAGAAGCAGCAGGGACAAAGAGGACTCATCAGACCCTCGTAGTGTTGGAATAAGATTGTGAACTGTGAGTGATTAAACCCTACACACTGAGCTGTACAGTTCATGCCCGCAACGTATATGCGCCGTGTGCACGCACGCGCGCACGCACGCACGCGACCGGACGCGCGTGTCGAGATGTTTTTAGGAGGAGCCTTTGGAGGCTAGATTCAAAAACTGCTCTCTTGATGAAATCCTCCAGAGTGCTGCTTTAATTCGTTTTCAAAAAATATTTTTTAAACCAACAGGTGAATTTGAATAATTTCCCGTGGCACACCTGACGATCTCTCACGGCACACTAATGTGCCGTGGAACAGCGGTTGAAAAACACTGATGTAGAGGACTTTAATTATTTTACAGTTTATTTGTTCAGCGTTCTGATGGTAAGGCAGGCTAATATTGAGTGAGTGTAGCTGCATCTGACTGTTGCTCCGTGTGTGTTGATTTCTGTAGTGAGACATGAAAACTCACCTCCAGCCCAGAGGTCGCGGTAGACTTTTTGGTTTTCCGTCTTTTTGACTGACAGGGTTAAAAAAATCTGGTCATAATCTATTTTTAGCCATTACTTATTAATTTTAAAAATTATAATAATTACATTTTCAGTAGCATTATTACTCTAACACTGGGTCCATTTAGCACATAAACCCATAGGATTAGACTCTAAATTAGTCGATCAGTCAGTCATCATATAGACATTTCTAAAAACTCCGTTTGGAGTCGAGCGCAGCGCAGCAGCAGGTGAGGTTTCTCCTCATCTAATCATCAGCTACAGTATTTCTGCATCCTTGGTTCGAATTATTAGTGGGGACAATTCAGTGATTTTCTATGGACGGGCAGGCGCGCACGCAAACCTGTCAGATTGACCGGCGCCCTTTAGATCTTTCCGTCAAAGTAAAAAAAAAAAAAAAAGATTAAATACCGGAAATTTCTGGTTAACGCGACCCCTGCTCCAGCCACACCTTTAAATCCACCATGTTGATGTATTTTAACGAGCTTCCTCCGGTATTTCCACGGTAGTTTTTGTTGCAGGATGCAAAGTTTAGATCACTCTGACGGAGTAAAGGTTCGGCAAATGTGTTTTCCTTTCAATTTCGGCGCTGACAACAACGAGGGGAGGAGAGACGCTACGCTGCACAGAGAGTATACAGGCTGCATTCAAGTGAACAGCTGTGAAATACGTTGTTCAGTCTTGACAGAAGACGTTTTTTTTCATGGACATCACCCGATTCTGATCAGCAGCTGAAGCCACGCTGCAGAACACCGCTGCAGACAGCACATTTTACAATGAATGCGCGGTGACGTAGGCGGATTCTTCTTTTGGTCTGCGGCCTGGGAATCGAAACTAGAATCGAAAATTAAAAATTTACATGATCTCGGGAGAACCGGACAGCTAGTCCCGGTTCCTATCGATGCTCGATTCTCTATGCCCAACCCTAGTGATGTGATGGATACATCCAACTATCTGGATAGAAATACATCCTCCCTCTTTGCACCAGCTCCCTATTCATTATAGTTTGACTAACTGCTTCGATCTCCTTTCCTCCTCCTTTCTCCTCCTCCTGCAGTTTCCTGTTATCGTAGTCGTCCTCTGCTCTGTGGACGAGTTTACTCTCCAATTTATGATTTGGGGAATCCTGTCAGCTACTCTGTGACTATTTATCATGAAACTTCTTTTAAGTTCACTTTAGTTTCCTGCATGTTGCTTTGATGTTACCGTAAGCGCGCCGAGCGCTCTGCCTCTTCCTCCAGACCGACGCGAGTTCCGACGTACGGACTTCAGTCTGGACCGAACGGACTTGTTATCAAATTGCGTACAGGTAGGAATGATAATGTATAACAGAAATTCACTGCTAGTCAAATAAACAACAATCCACCGAACTGGAGTTAAAACTGGATTTTAAACGTGCATCAATTTCGCAGCACCTATAGGGTTAGCATTAGTGCCAGCAGCCACCACAGATCGGTACAACTATAAACTATACTCAGAGAATGACAATAAATGTGGCTGACAGATATTTAAAAGTACTAACCCACAGATTATTATGGGTGTATTTTTACACATTTATCATCTCTTATACTTACTTTCCAGCAGCGATAAATGGGAGACGTGTCCGTCACAAAACAATGTCCGACTGGAAACTCGGACAAAATATTAGTTCCATGTAAATTATTAATAAAAAAAATCTATTTCGAGCTTTAAAATATCGATATAATATTGGGACATGAAATATCACGATATATCACAAAATCGATTTTTTTTAAACACCCCTACTAACCTGACAAGAAATATTAAAACCTCTTAGAAATGACCTTAAAAACCGAGCAGACCTGAGTCACAAACCCAAGAACCACCAGACCAGATGAGCTCTGAACTCATTTTAACAGCTTTGTGACTCAATATGACCAGAATGACACTTAGGTAAAGAAGCTAATGTTAGCCAAAAGATTTAAATACCTGTGAATAAGTTACTAAAGTTTAGTCACAAAACTAGGAGAACAATGTTAAATTAAAACATTAGATAAGTTCAGCTGATAAAGTTTAACTCCAGGTTTCAGGATGTAATCTACCTTTGTAGTTTGATAAAGTTACCAATAAGAAACATGTCTAAACAAATTTAACACTAAAACACATTGATCTGTCAGGACTTCAGCAGAGGTTTGTCTCTCTTTAACTGTTTTCAAAGACTCACCCTGTTTTCATAGTTTTTACAAATAGTTAGTTAAAGGTCCCCTATTATGCAAAATTCACTTTCTAAAGGTATTTTCACAGTAAAATGTGTCTCTAACACTGTGTATTAAACCCAAAAGTGTGAAAAGAAATTCTCCGTTCTCATTTAGTTATTCTTCTTTGTGTAAACAGAGTTGTGGACCCAGGCTGAAACGGTCGGTTTGAAAAGTTGACGTCAGCATTTGTAAATACCACTCCTATCTTGAGGATAGAGCTAATCACGCACAGCTTTGGCTACCTGAGCTCCTCCCCCGCTGTTCGCGCGTTCCAGAAAACGCTGGGAGCAGAGGAGAGCAGCTGCCCCTTATATGGCTGCTTCAGCAAGCACAGAAGTCTTTTTTTACTACTTTCACCTGAGCCCTTGAAGACTAAATGCATGGATTTTATTTTTTTGGGGCAATATATCCACAAAACTTCCAAAAGTTTGCGCCAGGCATTTCAAAGAGGACTATTTATTCACAACATGGGAGCATAAAAATGTAGGCTTAGCTAAGGAGCAGAAACTGATGGATGGATCCACTCCAACTGGTCGTGACACAACTGTAAAGGTAAGTGCTGGAGGTGATTTGATGCTTTTGTTAGCTGCGTAAGCCTGTCTGCTAGAAGATAGCTGATAAACATGTTAGCACTGCAGCTAGTAGCTCTTCTGCTCTGTTAGCTCTGCAGCTAACGTAACTCTGACTGCTCAAAGCTCACACTGGTGTATCTCAAGTATTCTGAGTTATATGAAGTAGTTCTGCCATGTGTTTTGTGTTACTTTACTGTTTAACAGCAGGTTTTACAACTAGTCCTTGTTTTTTACCTTAGATCATTGAGTGCAGTGCATTTCTGTCCTCTGCAATCTCAGGGCCTGTAGCTGGATATTATTGGATGATTTTATGTCATATAGTAACATTTTAAAAGCCTGTTATCACGTTTTGAAAAGCTCATTATTGACTTTCCACTCAGGACTGTTTTTAATCAAATACTATCTCCTACATGCACTGTAGGAATTTCAAAGACACTGGAGAAAATCACAAAGTCATTTTACAGACTGGGATGAATATATGACATCTGATTTAGATTTCTAGAAATCCATCCATCCATCCATCGTCTGTAGCCGTTTAGTCCTCCACAGAGGGTCACGGGGGAGCTGGTGCCTATCTCCAGCAGTCAAGGGGCGAGAGGCGGGGGACACCCTGGACGGGTCGCCAGTCCATCGCAGGGCCGATTTCTAGAAATCTTTTCTGTATTCTTTTTAGCCACACTGGTGTTTTAAAGTTGGAGAAGGTGCTGTCAAACGGACTCGGAAGGATGTATCCACTCTGCCCTCACATCAGACTCATCTCTGGAGGCTGTCCACAAAGAATGATGTTTTCCCCTTTACTGAAATGTGCTGATGAATTATAATAGAACTGGTAAATTGTTGCCTAAATATTTCCTATGTGATTGTGATTTTTGTCTTTCTTGTAATTCCAGGCTCTACCTGGAGAGCCAGAACATTTGAAGGCGTCCGTCTCTTCAAGGTCCACTTTCCAAAGTTTACAAAGAGAAAATGCTGAGCAACACCAGATAAGACAGAGATGACGTTTGGTAAGTGTTTAATTTTTATTTTACAACCAGAACATGTTAGAAGTTATTTATCCAGGTATTGCTCTCACATGTGAAACAATGTAAAGGACTGGTCCTGTAATAACGAGCAAGCAATAAATGAATAAATCAATAAAAGGAAATTAATTTGGAAATTATTAAATAAATATATTAGGATATAAATACATTTATTCATTTCAACATTTACTTTTCCCTCTCCTGTGTATGGTGATGAGGTGTGTTAATACCACTTACCTAAACCGTGATCAATCAGCTCCCAAGAAAACCACAAACTCTCTGGCTGAGCTCTGACTCTTCTATACCTCTGCTGTCATTATTTATTAACAGGTGGTTTAGTGAGTTCTGAGACCAGCTCAGTCATTTTACTGGCATTTTTAATACACTTTAGTCTACTGCTCATTTAGAACTTTGAATCAGAACCTGATTGTTTCTTTTAAACTCATCAGCTCCTCCCTCTGTGTGTCTCTTTGTTCTGAGAGCGAGACAGACAGGAAATGCAGCAGGTCAGAGGAGAAATGATTACTCTGTCATCCATTTCTCCTCTGTAGTGCTGCGCTGCACTTCCTGTCTCTCACTCTCAGAGCTCAGAGACACAGACAGGAGGAGCTGATGACGATCTCACTTGTATTTCTGGACCTGGTTCTGATTCAAAGTTTTAAATGAGCAGAAGACTAAAGTGTTTTAAAAACTATCTCAGAACTCGCTAAACCACCTGTTGAAGTGTTCATTAATCATGAGGAGGTATTGAGGAGTCAGCCTGAGAGTTTGAGACTTTCTTAGGAGCTGATTGTTACCACTGACTCTGTAGCTGACCACTCCTGGTTTAAGTCAGTGGTAGAAACACACCTCATTACCAGACACAGAAGGAAAAGTAAATGTGGAAATAAACGATTGTGGAAATAAATAAATAAATATAGAAAAAATAAATATGGAAGTTAAAAAATAAAGGTATTTATTTCTTAATTTACAATTTTATTTCATCTTATTCATTTCTTTCCTCGTTTATTTATTGTCCTTTATGACAGGATCAGTCCTCTATATAAAAAAAAGCTAAGTTAATAAAAAAAATAAAAAGCTTTGCTCCAGTGCATAATTAACACTATTTTGTGAAGATAAATAAAAGTAAATCCAATCTTTGCTTGGTTTTATAAAACAGGTTAGGTGGCTGACATGATGATGGACCTCATGTTTGAACAAGTCTTTGTGGACGCTGCACTAAATGCAGTCCTGACCAGAGGTCCCAGAGGACTGGACAGGACACTATGACGGGACTGAGGAGGAGGACATCATATCAATGTTATCAAATCAAATCAAACTTTATTTATATAGCACCTTTCATGCCCCAGCGAGCAACACAAAGTGCTTGACAGATTAAAATGACCCATACAACCCACATTCCCTCCCTTTCCCACACATAGAACAATTATGACACTCTCCCCTCCCAGTCCACAACCCATTCCCAGGCACACATACACCCACACATACACATAAAAACCACATTAAACACTATGTTGAGCTCAGATGGCTCCAGTAATGAGCAACACGCCATCAAGTGGGCCCTCTGCCTCGTCAGCTGTTATCATGCTACATAGCTGCCTCATCAGCTATGTGTCCAGGTTCAGTGTGACTCCTTCATAACGGCCTTCTGCATCAGGACACACTGTGAACGCGTCGGACCACAGCTGGACTGATGACCTGGATTCTGCTCCTCATAAAGCCCCAGCTCACAAAACTTCAGTACCTGTAATGACTGAAAACAACAGACAGCAGAGTCATTTTCACAGTTTGACTGCTGGTGTTTTATTTTTTGTGTGAGCTGAATGCTTGTTTTGCTGATTTATTTTATGTAAATAAAGAAGTCTGTGTAGAAATGACTACTTTTTAAATGTTTTATATTTTAATTATGTTATTACAGTTTGAGAATAATGTGAACACAAGATTTATGAACATTTTATAGCTTTATTTAGCAAATAAGATTTTATAGATCACAACATACCAATATGTTCCTCTCATAGTCAGCCCTTTATTTCTGACCAGGATTTTGTAGCCGGGGGTTAGATGTTCAGGCAGACTGGATCCAAACCCAGAATGGTAAAGCTTTTGAAACAGTCTAGTAAAATACAATAAACCCCAAAAAAGGTTAATGTAATATTACAGTGTGAACATTGGCATAATTAAACAAATTGGTCATCAGTTTAGCAATTATTACTACCTGTGTGATCTCCATGCAACAAAACACTCAGCTTCTCTGGGCATGGTGCAGTTTTAACAGGATCAACTATACCTAAATAAATATATAAAAATGTGAAAATTAAAAATATTCAGAACTTCCTGAAACAAATATAAGGTTAAATTTAACCTTAAAACTAGCATGAGTTAGCTTTACCTACACATTATAGTAACTACAGCACATTTAGAACATTTTCTAAGCACTCAAACGCCTTGCTGCATGTGGAAAGTCTGAATTTCTACATGATCATCCAGGTAAGGTTCTGGGTCAACCACAGTTACAGTGGAGGAAATAATTATTTGACCCCTTGCTGATTTTGTAAGTTTGTCCAATGACAAAGAAATGAAGAGTCTCAGAACAGTATCATTTTAATGGTAGGTTTATTTTAACAGTGGCAGATAGCACATCAAAAGGAAAATCGAAAAAATAACTTTAAATAAAAGATAGAAACTCATTTGCATTTCATTGAGTGAAATATGTATTTGAACCCTCTAACAAAAAATACTTGATACTTTGTGGGAAAACCCTTGTTTGCAAGCACAGAGGTCAAACATTTCTCGTAATTGATGACCAAGTTTGCGCACATGTTAGGAGGAATTTTGGTCCACCCCTCTTTGCAGATCATCTCCAAATCCTTAAGGTTTCGAGGCTGTCTGTGCAACTCTGACCTTCAGCTCCCTCCATAGGTTTTCTATAGGATTAAGGTCCGGAGACTGACTAGGCCACTCCATGACCTTAATGTGCTTCTTCATGAGCCACGCCTTTGTTGCCTTTGCTGTATGTTTTGGGTCATTGTCGTGCTGGAACACCCATCCATGACCCATTTTCAGTTTCCTGGCAGAGGGAAGGAGGTTGTCGCTCAGGATTTGACGATATATGGCTCCGTCCATTTTCCCGTTAATGCGGTGAAGTTGTCCTGTGCCCTTAGCAGAAAAACACCCCCAAAGCAAAAATGTTTCCACCTCCATGCTTGACGGTGGGGACGGTGTTTTGGGGGTCATAGGCAGCATTTTTCTTCCTCCAAACACAGCGAGTTGAGTTAATGCCAAAGAGCTCAATTTTGGTCTCATCAGACCACAGCACCTTCTCCCAGTCACTCTCTGAATCATTCAGGTGTTCATTGGCAAACTTCAGACGGGCCTGCACATGTGCCTTCTTAAGCAGGGGGACCTTGCGAGCTCTGCAGGATTTTAATCCATTGCGGTGTAATGTGTTTCCAATGGTTTTCTTGGTGGCTGTGGTCCCAGCTAATTTGAGGTCATTAACTAACTCCTCCCGTGTAGTTCTAGGATGATTTCTCACCTTTCTCAGAATCATTGACACCCCACGAGGTGAGATCTTGCGTGGAGTCCCAGACCGAGGTCGATTGATGGTCATTTTGTGCTCCTTCCATTTTCGAACAATTGCAGCAACAGTTGTCACCTTCTCTCCCAGCTTCTTGCTAATGGTTTTGTAGCCCATTCCAGCCTTGTGCAGGTCTACAATTTTGTCTCTGACATCCTTGGACAGCTCTTTGGTCTTTCCCATGTTGGAGAGTTTGGAGTCTGCTTGATTGATTGATTCTGTGGACAGGTGTCCTTTATACAGGTGGCTAGTTAAGACAGGTGTCTTTAATGAGGGTGACTAATTGAGTAGAAGTGTCTAACCACTCTGTGGGAGCCAGAACTGTTCATGGTTGGTAGGGGTTCAAATACTTATTTCACTCAATGAAATGCAAATGAGTTTCTATCTTTTATTTAAAGTTATTTTTTCGATTTTCCTTTTGATGTGCTATCTGCCACTGTTAAAATAAACCTACCATTAAAATGATACTGTTCTGAGACTTTTCATTTCTTTGTCATTGGACAAACTTACAAAATCAGCAAGGGGTCAAATAATTATTTCCTCCACTGTATGCCAGACCCAGCCTTTTTCACTGTGACTAGTGCAAGGCCTAGCCTGACAAGTCATACTGTTTGCAGAGCAAAACAGACAGCAGTTTACCAGGCTAGTAAGGCCTGCTAACGGCTAACGCTAATACACCTGTACTATTCCTCCCGTCACGTAATGAGTCTGTGATAAGTAAAAAACATGACCATGGGCACAGAAACTAACTATTTTATGTAAAACTTACTGGAGAAAAGTTTTAATGGCTTAAATTGAGGGACCACGGCTGAACCCTGCAGTTTATTCCATAAATAAACGTCAAATAAACCTAGTAAACTTCACACTAACCTTTCAGTGATGTTGTGTTTGAGTCTTCATGCTCAAAGTTCCTCAGTCCAAAGTTTTAGTCACATTTTAGGTCCGCTTCATAGCAATGCAGCCTTTGTTTATTTTATCACCGTTCATTCAGCTGTTTGGAGCGACAAGGAACAGTTGCGCGCACGGAGCAGAGAGAGGGGCGGAGCTTAGAGCTGCTAGACTCCCCTACAGCCTCTCCCTCTGAAACGAGGCATTTCTGCTGCTGGGAGAATGAGGCAATGTTTGACCAGCTGCTGCACCTTAATCAAGGTTTTTTTTTTACCAATGAATGGTTTTTATATGTTATTGATACATTAGAGAAATGATTCAGAGTGGCTAACAAGTGCATAATAGGGAACCTTTAAGTTTATTATCCTCGTTACAGCATGCAGGGCTCTGCATCATGTTTCTGGTTAGTAAAACTACTTTTGGGGGTATTTAAACATTATTTAATGAGAGTCTCTGAAAACAACTAAAGTTAAAGGAAGACTAACTTCTGATAAAGTCATTGACAGATAAATGTGTTTTTAGTGTTAATATTATTTATTGGCCTAATAATAGCCACAGCTGTTGTCAGTTATACTGAGAAACAGTTGAGTGACATGCGCTCACTTAGCGAACAATCAGTTTATTATGATTACGACAGATGTGAACACAGCTGTGTTACTCACCGGTCGGGCAGGTGGTCAGATAACGGTATCCTTCAGCCAAACCAGCTCACTAGGAAACACTCATAGTCAGTTCATGCCTGGCTGACAGCGTGGCCGCTTTTCTGCATGAACTCTACCAAGGACCGTGTTGATGGTTCAGCGCCCAGCCGCGCCCCTCCAAGCTGAACCAAGCTCCGAACCAGATCCAGTTCAAGGGGAGGGTGTGTGCCAGGTGCGTGAGCTTATCGCGGCCCTCGGTAGCTCCTTAAGCGCTTTGAGCGTCTCCACGGACGCACGTCCTTCTGCTGACCGAAGACCAGGTCCCGGACAGATCTGGATCTGGGTCCGGAACATTTGGTGAAGCTTGTTCTAGACCGTGGCTCCTCCTGCAGCTCCAGAAATACATTCTGCTGCTGCAAACAGGCAATAATTTTTAATCTTTTTAATATTTAATTAAAAAGTGGCGCAACTGATATGTGTGTTTGACCTTATTTGGGAATCCCGCTGGCCGCCTAGACCTATGTGTTTTTTAAATACACCTTACGAGATTATTACACTTTGTGCTGTGTTAACCCTTCGCGTGCCACCCGTGGTACGAGTGCCCAGGGTAGCCGACCCCTGCATCAGATCATCAGAAACGTTGGTTACGTACCGTAACCCCAGATTCTATGAGTATAGGCGCAGCCCTTTAATGGCTATCGCTTTGGGAATCCCCTCGCGCCAGTGCGCGCCACTGAAGCCTTTAGTCCACGCCCACCCATTGTGGGCCTCACCCTATAAAACACCTCCAAAAAGAGTGAACGGCTCCCAAATAACAAGACGATTTTTCTTCAGTCATTCAGGAACCAGTGAGGCCCAGGTATTAAAGGGCTGCGCCTATACTCATAGAATCTGGGGTTACGGTACGTAACCAAAGTTCTATTTCATATAGGCTTCGCCCTTTAATGGCTATCGCTTTGGGTAAAGGGCGAAGCAGGATATAGTCAACGCCTCACTGGGTCTGTTCGAAAAAACCCACAGGAGGCCTAATATCCCATCCAATAATGACATAAGCCAGTCTCCCAGCATGCGTAATTACGCATCAGGAAAGGACAAAAATTAAGTTAGAATGTACAAAGGGACATCTAACTCAATAGGAGACTGGCGGCTCAGAAGGCGTGACAGGAATAAATACTCCTCCATTCGTTAGATAGGATGGAGCAGAAGATCACAGCGTCACTCCAACAGAGCACTCAGAACTGAATGAGTCATGGAGGAGCTGGACACGTCACGCAGATAAAAACGAACAAATGAACATGGTGAGGTCCAAGAGGCGGCCGTGCAGATATCCTGCACTGACAGTCAGCTCCATGCAGAGCTGCAGAGGATGAAATTCCTCTGGTGGAGTGTGCTCTCAGTCCCTCCGGAGGGTCTAGACCCGAGGAGGTGTAGGCTTGAGAAATAGCTTCGCACAGCCAGTGTGAAAGCCGCTGGGTAGACAGAGGAAGACCCATAGAGCGTTCTCTAAAGTGCACAAATAAGCGCTGAGAACGACGCAGAGCAGCTGTGCGCGTGACGTATAGCAAGAAAACACGCGCACAGGGCAGAGAAGATGAGATCTGGCATCCTCCTCCGAATTATGCGGAGGAGGGAAAAACCATCCAGTGTTATGACTCTGGATCTGTAAGAACTGGTGATGCTTTTAGGTGTAAAAACCGGATTGGGGTGTAAGGCAGCCGAACTGCCGTCTCCCCGTATCTGAAGGCAGGACGGAGCCACAGACGGTGCAGACAGATCGCCGACGTCAAGGCCAATAGCAGGGCTGTCTAAATGACAGAAATTTCAGTTCCGTCTGATCCAAAGGCTCAAACGGAGCTGTAGTCAGTGCACGTAAAACAGCATTAGATCCCACTGAGGGACTAATGAACGCGTCACCGGCCGGCGTCTGCATACACCTTTCAGAAAACGCTTCATCAGCGGGTGACTGAACACCGTTCTGTCACCAAAACCCTCATGACAGGAGGAGATCGCTGCAGCGTATGTTTTGATTGTACTGAAGGCCAAGTTTCTGTCCATCAGTAGCTGAAGGAAAGACAATATGTGAGCTAGGGGTCAGGAAAAGGGGTCCACACCTTTCTCCGCACACCAGCGCTGAAAAGCTGTCCATTTGGATGCGTAAAGCGCTACAGTGGAATCAGCACACGCACCCTGAATGGTGCGCACCACTTCCTGGGAGAGGCCCAGCCTCTCTAACCGTTCCCGTTCAGCGGCCAGACCCAGAGGTGCTGGCCTATTATCGGATAGCTACTGATCGAACCCTTCGCTTGGGAGAGAGCGTCCTCTCTCCACGGCAGCTGCCACGGGCGGCCTGACAGCAGCTGTTGCAGGCACGGAACCCATGAAGCGCTCGTGCACTCTGGAGCTATCAGAATCACTGACAATGGTTCCTCCCGTATCCGAGCCAGGAGGCGGGGGATCCGGGGAAAAGCATAAAGCTTCCTTCGTTGTCATTGATGGTGAGCGAAGGCATCCACTCCCAGAGGTGGATCGTCCCGTGGGCTCAGCGAGAACCAAAGGTCGCATTGTGTGTTCTCGCGGGCAGCGAATAAATCCACGTCTGCTTTGCCAAATCTGGCCCAAATCTGACGGATCAGTTCGGGGTGCAGACACCAATCCATGTCCCGAGGGCCTCCCCTCGACATGATGTCCGCTCCTCTGTTCAGCACGCCAGGGATGTACACCGCTCTGATGGAGAGCAGGTGTGTGTGTGAGCCCAGAGAAGCAGCCGCCTGGCCACGTTCAACAGCTGGACTGAACGTACTCCTCCCGGACGGTTTATGTATGCTGCTGTAACCATGTTGTCAGTATGGACCAGAACATGCTGGTCCTGCAACAGAGGCAGAAAATGTTGAACCACCTTCAGCACTGTGAGGAGTTCCAGAACATTAATGTTTACGGGGCGTGTGGGGCGGCCACCGCCCCCCCACTACCTCAGGCATGTGCCCCCCAAACCCGAAAGGGAGGCGTCGGTGAACACCGACACAGGAAAAAACGGGGACTTGCCGAGAGGAACCCCTGCTGATAACAGCGGGGGGTGGTCCGTCAGCGTCTCAGATCCAGTCCCACTGAAGGTGGGAATGAGATCAATCTGCGCTTGTGACGCACAGGGTCCAGGTGCAGGTGAGAAAAACCACCTCTGCAGACGCCTCATGTGAAGAAGGCCCAGAGGGACCACCTCATGTGCTGCTGACATCGTTCTTAGCATTTGCATAATCGAAAAAGCGGTCACTATTTTGTGAGGAGTGACGCGCCGGAGCAAAGCTGTCAGATCCTTCACCCTCGGCTGAGACAGTCGTGCTCTCATGAGGGGCGAATCCAGCTCCACTCCCAAATAGACGATTGTCTGAGATGGGAGGGGCGAGCTTTATTTTATTTTATAATGGAGAAAGACAGCTGTGACAGGTGAGAAACGAGGGACTGTGTTCGCGTCTCCACCTCCTCTCTGGAACGGTCTGCAAAAACAGATCGTCCAGGTAAAAGAGGGTTCTCATCCCAGATGTGCGCAGTGGCTGCAGGGCTGTCTCCACACATTTACGTGCACGGAGCCAGGGAGTAACCGAACGGAAGGCGGTTGTATTGAAAACTGCTGGGTCCCTTGGAATGAGAAAGGCAGAAATTGTCTGTGCTTGGGAATGATCGGGACGTGAAAATAAGCGTCCTTCAGGTCTATGGAGGTGAACCAGACGTCCTGGTGAACACACTCCAGCACCTGTTTGATCATCAACATGTGAAAAGGTCTCACCAAGATTGATCTGTTGAAAAAAGGGAGGGATCCAGAATAGGTCTCATCCCTCCTGATTCCTTGGGGACTAGGAAAAAGCGGAAGTCAAACCTGCATTTTCCTTCCCGAGTGGAACCCTGGAAATACCATCCTTCATCAGGAGTTCCTGCAGCTCTGACTGGAGAACCAGATTCTGATCCGGAGATGACAGAACCGTCTCCAAGATCCCGCTGAAGGGGGCGGGGTTAACGCGAACTGCAGCGTGTAACCCCTGCTGATTATTTGATCCATCCACCTGCTCATCGGGCATGCGCTCTTCCATTCTGAATAACGTGCTGAGAGCAGGCGTGCGTGTGATGGCGTTGATGTCGTCATGCGCATCAACCAGGTTGAAGCCCCGCCCGCCGTCCCCGTCAGGGAGTAACCCTCGGGAAGACCCATGGGGGGATTGAGCCGAAAGGGCGGAGGGTCCGCCTCATTTACACTCATTGCGGGGCCCCGGCGACGGGACGGTGCCCGATGCGTGGCAGAGACCTCACAGAAACGTCGTTTCCGGGTCATTTTGAGTGGCTTGTGCCGTCTAGTCGCGCCTTCTCACATAGAAGATGGAGAGGCAGGGATGATCACAGTGTCCACGCGAGAGCATGACCGTGCTCTCGTGGGCTCATGTTGTGTTCGCTGTGCTGAGAAAATCAGCGACAGAGGAACACCTGTCCCACGGACTTTAGACTGAGTGAAAACATGATCTGTAGAGGAATCTCTAACAGATAAATGCTCACTCTGAGTGGAGGATGTTTGACTGAGTGAAAAACATGATCTGTAGAGGAATCTCTAACAGATAAATGCTCACTCTGAGTGGAGGATGTTTGACTGAGTGAAAAACATGATCTGTAGAGGAATCTCTAACAGATAAATGCTCACTCTGAGTGGAGGATGTTTAACTGAGTGAAAAACATGATCTGTAGAGGAATCTCTAACAGATAAATGCTCATTCTGAGTGGAGGATGTGTGCGAGATGAACACAGCAGAATCTTCCGATTTTGCCATAGGATGAGAGCGCTTTGTGGGATGTAAATGTTTTATTTCAAAAACATCAACACAATAAAAGCAGTTGTACACACACACACACACACACCGCCAGTCAACTTTTGTACGGCTCCTGTCGGGGACCGGACTTGTGCCAAGTCTGAGCCGGTCGCCGCCCGCCAACACTGGGAAGAGCCTCGGCGGCTGGGTGAAGGAGGCCCCCGGAGGAGGAGCGCCTGCGGCCGCAGCAGAAGCTGAAGACTGCCATAGTTGCTGGCGCTGGTCTCTGCGACCCCGCCAGCGGCCCATTGGATGAGAGGAGCGGTCATCAGCGCGTGGCTGTGCCACATGCCGCTTGACTTTCTCCAGCTCCTCCGCTGACTTCTGCAGCTGGTCCAGTGTGAGCTAGAAATGAGGCCCGAAAAGCCCGTCCGGGCTAATCGGACCCTCAAGCAGCTCCTTTTTCTTTTTTGCTCCTCTGGGATGGAGGATGAACGCTCACTCTCCGATCCGTTTGGAGATGGCGAAGGCGAGGAGCGCTACGTTTTCGTTCCAGGCGGCGGCTGGAACACTGATGGGACCGAGTTCTCAACTTGGCGGGTTCGGCCGACGCCCAGCTCGGGTACGCCGAAAAACCGCAGGAAAGAGGCCAAAACCAGATCCTTCCGGCTGAACTGTAAGCCCGCGAACCTCCCCGCTAGGTCGTCAGGGAGAGGGAGGGGACGAGCTGAGGGAACAGCGAAGTCCCTGAACTTTGCCGCCGTCTGGATGATGTTCGGCAGCGCTTGAACCAGAGCGTCGATAGCCGGGAGGCTAGTAGCCGCCGACCGTACGACACCAGAGAGGGTCGGGTCGTCACCCTGCGGGGCTAAGCCCGGGTCCAACCCTGCCGGCTGGGAGGGGGGAACGAGGCTGTCCCCCGAAGGGAGGGGGTGAGCTGTTGGAGCAGCCAAATTCATCCGCTCAACACCCTCCGGATGATGGTCGGGAGTCGGGACACGGGAGTGCTCGGACCAGCAGGCAGTGGCCGGTGAAAAACCACCGACGGTGGCAGGGTCGACCCCAGCCCTCCCGGCCAGGAGGGGTGGGGGCAAAATACCTGAGAAGTCCTCGTCATGAGCGGACTCGTCCAGTCCAGCTCGTGCTTGTGGAAGAAGTCGGTCGTCTCTTCCTGCAGGTGTTCCGTGACCGGCGAAAAACTCCTCGGTCACCAGGTTGAAAAATTTACTTACCGTCGTCTCTGTCCTCAGCAGGCAGGAGGTCGCGGAAAGGGCAGGAGGCCAGAGGAGTCCTAGCCAAACCGCCTGCTCGGCACCGCGTGCTGCTGGACTTGACGGCAGAACTCATGATGATATGTGATTGCTCAAAGGACAAGTGCTCAGTAGCTACGCTGAAGAAAAATGGGGAGCCGTTCACCCTTTTTGGGGGTGTTTTATAGGGTGAGGCCCACAATGGGTGGGCGTGGACTAAAGGCTTCATTGGCGCGCACTGGCGCGAGGGGATTCCCAAAGCGATAGACATTAAAGGGCGAAGCCTATACGAAATAGAATCTGATTTATATTTGAACGATTCAGATATCCTGTCAGGCGATGGTGAGATTACATTCACAAACAAGTGTCACATGAGCGGATCTTGTATTGGATAAACCAAAGTGATGCTACACATATCTTCAAACCATTATCTGTTCTTCTTCTGCTGAGTTCCTCTCTGTCTCCTCCTCCTCTCTCTGCAGATAACAGTATGGAAGAGATACAGTGATTTCCGGAAGCTCCATCAGAATCTTTGGCAGCTGCATAAGAATGTGTGTAGCCAGTCTGAGCTGTTTCCTCACTTTCCAAAGGCCAAAGTTTTTGGTAAGAATCTTTACCTAATCTTTAACTTATCTAAGGTATTAGATAAGATACCCTGATGAATTTATACTGATCAAAAACCTAGGTCTGGTCAAACAGTCTGTTTTTGCTCTACAAAAATATAAATAACCTGGAAGAAATTCTTTGGAAAGCACCTTTATTTCTTTTTTAATTATAATATTTATAAAAACAATATAACATTTAATAAAAGGAAAGGAGATAATATCACACAATTCTTTATGGTTGAAACTGTTATTTTCATATATTCACATCAGCTGAAATCATACAGTAAAACTAATAAATAAAAGTGCAAGAGGTGTAATGTGAGCAGCATGTAACCACATCTTCCAGTGTTGTTGCTCATTCTTTTTAAATTAAAAACTTTGGTCATCAATATAGTAGGAAAGCATTACACCAAAGAGAGGGAACTGAGTATTTCTGTAAACGGTGTAAACTTATGGAAATAAAAGAATCAAAGTCAGTAATTATATTTAAAATGTATTAAATCAAGGGTATTAGGTTATTATAAAATGTAAATTAGGACGGCCTCAGTGACTAAGTTTGACTGAAATCAAATCAGAAGTTAAAGTTGATCATCCTCTCAGCCTCATGATGATCAGTCTGCTGCAGCTGAAATATGGTAGAGAGGAGTCTAACCTGGACCAGGTCCTGGACCCGAACCTGACCTAACCTGGACCAGAGCCTGACCTAACCTGGACCAGAACCTGACCTAACCTGGACCAGAACCTGACCTAACCTGGACCAGAGTCTGATCTAACCTGAAGGATGATGGCTCCATGTTAGAGAATTGTTTTCAGACTCTCAGCTCTTAACTTGATAAAAAGTTGATTATTCTTTTTAGTTTATATCCTCATCCACACAACATCTGTTCATGTGACTAGCCTAGCATTCATTACTCACCTCTCTGACTGCAGCACACAGGGAATATCTGGACCACAGCCAATCAGAGGGAGGACTGGATCCGCCCGCGAGCCGCTGATTTCCGACCCGCGCTACCCGCGTGTCTCCTGACTCTGAGCTGCAGTTCTTTTAATAATTCCACGTTGTCAGTGTGATATCGTCCTCATCATTACACTGATGATCTACCGCTGCTGTTTTACTTTCACTTCTGGAGCGTCGATCTCATCCTGCAGAGTTTAGCGGAGTATTTCTCTCCCCTGCCCCGCTCCGTAGCGCGGACAAGTTCAGCGTCGATGTGACCATTAAGACTTATATTTTAGTATCCATGGTTTAACGTGTGTCTGTTGTTGAACCACATGGACATCTGCAGCGTGACAGAGTATTTTTTTTTTACCTGCACCGGTCCAGGTCCTAGAGGCAAATCCTCGGTCGTCCCGGAGCGACCTGAGATATTTTTAGTTGCATATTTGGGAAATTAGGTCGCATTTGCGGCCAAAATGGTCGCACTCTAGAGCGCCGAGTGCGCAAATATAGGCTATATATTTTAATATGCTTTACATTGTTTTAACATATATAAAAAAACAAACAACTTCATCCTGAAAGTGTGGCGGCTTTTAATTTACCGTGGCGGTGCACCACGATCAATTACATGTAGCGGAAACCCTGTGGCTTGTACTGGAGAGGGTGCAGAGCTGTAGATAATTGTATCATCTGCATAGAAATGTGCATTTAAGATGTTCTGATTTATGTTATTGATGTATACTGTAGAATGAATAGTAGAGGTCAGAGAACAGATCCTTGAGGTACTCCTTTAGTGATGGTGAGTGTTTGTGATGAGAAACAGTCAACTTCACACATTGAGTCCGATCTGAGAGTTAGTTGTGAAACCATTTTATTGTTTGATTTGAGAGTCCACATGCAGTGAGTCTATGCTCCAATAGTGTATGATCTACTGTGTCGAACACTTTTGCGAGGTTCATGAACAGAGCTGCACAGTGATGCTTACTGTCCATAGTGGTAATGATGTCATTGACTACCTTTAATGCTGCAGTGGTTGTACTATGTTGCTTCCTGAAACCAGACTGAAAATCAGATAAAATGTTATTATCAGAAAGAAATTCTTTTAGTTGAGTACTGATGAGTGATTCCAGAAGTTTGGCCAGAGCAGATCATTTAGATATTGGTCTGTAATTGTTCAAGAGTGTTGGGTCTCCACCTTTTAACAGTGGATAAACAAAAGCTTTTTTCCAAATTGGTGGAATTTCATTTGTGGCCAGAATGAGTTGAAAAGGTGAGTCAGAGGCGAGGCTATAAAATCTGCTGCAAGTTTTAGGAATTAGGGCTCAAGATGATCGGGTCCTGGGGAAGCTGAGGTGTTTAAAAGTTTGAGGGCTTTGTACACTTCATTGACTGTGAGAGGTGTGAAATCAAAAGGTTGATTTATAGCAACACAGGGATCTAGATTTAAATCTGTCAAGTTTTTGTGAGTACTGTGAGATGAGCCAAACATCTGGGAAACTCTGTTCATACCCAGAGGATCCCCTCTCTCCTATATGTGGATGGAAGTTGTGGGATCTGTTACATAATCCAATGCTGCTGATCAAAAATAGTCCAAAAATTGCAGCTAAAATGAAGGAAATGCACCTCGGCGCCATTATAAGTTTAAAACTGCCAGAAAACCAATAAGAACTCCCACTACAGTGTATCCTGCAGAACCAGTCAAGGTTTACTTGCCACTACCCCACAGGTAACGTCAAACAGAGTGGTCCCAGCAGAGGCGATGCATGGATGCCAACTGAGCACTGCAGGATGTTGAGCCTCTGTGCCTCTCAATGACATACGTTGCTTGACGTCTCATGTAAACAGGAAGCTTGGAGTAGTGCTGAAAACAGAACAGCTAAAATCATCATAAGCCCACTCTAAGAACAATAATATGTAGTTAGAGCAGCAGTAACTGCTGGAGGAAGGAAAGCACTTTCCTTTAATATGAGACGAGCAGGCTCATCAAAAACCAGCAGCTGTCAGCAGTCTGTCCAGCTCCCCAAGCTTCTGAGCAGGTTGAAGTTAACACTCAAATCAGAGATTTCAGTCAGTTTTCTGATCGTACCCAGGTGTTCGGTGAAAACCTGCTGGTTCTCCAGAACCCACTCTGTCAGGTAGAGAGGAGCTTCTCAGGTGACGAGTCCAGTGGTTCCTTCCCTTCAATGATGTCACAGATGGAGATTTGGGGGGGCTTAGAAAGCTCAATCTAATGGAGGTTTCATGTTGCACTTCTCCCAAAGCCCAGGAGGATATCCAAAACCAGTATTAGGACCAGTACCTGATATAACCAAACAGCATATTCAGAGGAATGGATGTTTTCTAGTATACTGCCATATTAGCATGTTTGGATGCTAATGCTAACAATAGCATTAGCATGATAACATGCTAAAACTACAACATTTTTAGCATGACAACAAGTCTTCCCCACCATTAACATTTTAGCATGCTAATGGTGTGTGTGTGTGTATATATATACAGTATTATTACATTATGTTTCACAGTTCATGTTCAGAAAGTTTAGTGTTTAGTTTTTAATAAAATGTTTGAGTTCGTCTGCTGTAAGTGTAAATTTTTTTCCCCTACATAAAAAATTTATAAAAATTAAAACTCTGGATTGGTCTGGTCGGGCAGAATTACACGTGAGTGTCGGGCTGGGTCGGTTCAGATTCGGGTTGAAATTGTGGGTCCATTGAGAACTTTAGTCTGCTGAGCTGAACATGCAGCTATTTCGGCAGTTTTCTGCATCTCCTTTTGTTTTCTCGAGGATTCCCAAAAAAATCTAAAATCCACTTTAGCGCCATTTGTGGTGAATATGTCTTTGAGGTCACCAGGGTGCTGCAGCACCCCTACTTCCCGCAGTAATGCCTGGAACCCAGACAGCCAGTCCAGACCTGGTTGATGACTTGGTTGGAGTTCTGCGTGAACTCTACCAAGTTGTTGCCACAGGTTCGTGACTCGCTCAGCGCTCTGCCACGTCTCCTCCAACCTGAACCAAGCTCCGAACCACACGGTCCAGTTCAGGAGGAGGGAGCGTATGCCAAGGTTGGCACGGGCGCCTTTCACCTCCTTGGGTCCAGGTGAATTTCCTGGACCGGGAACTGGCTCCCGGTGGAGGAGGCGAGTCTCCCGAACCCTGGACCGGGAGCCGCGGGTCCTGGTGAACGATCGGACGCACCACCGAACCGGATCTGGGTCCGGGTCAGGATCGGAGTCAGCCATTTGGTAATGCCTGGTCTAGACCCAGCAACCCAATTTAGATTAACGGCGTTATTTTTTGTTGTTGCGCGATAACAGTCTCGCATCGGCCCAGCACTAAAAAAAAAAAAATATATATATATATATACACCGTATTTGCTCGCATATAAGACGAGGTTTTTTTCGTTAAAAATAATTTTAAAAAGGGGGGGTCGTCTTACTATCGCGCCCCAGCAGGGGGCGCATGCTTCTTGTTCTAACGGCAGAAGCGGCGCCGCCAGTAGGAAGCAGCTCATATAGACGTCCGCTCCAGCTCAAAGTTACAGGTCTACTGAGGATTAAAACACCTGATGGCAAAGTCCAACGCCAGCTTCTGGCGTTTTCAGACTAGTTTGGGTGTTTGGTCCGGTCCGGTTCTGTTTAGTACGTATGGAGCCGACACCTTCTGTCGGACCTCGGTGATTCGAGATTACTGGATCCGCTGCGGCTGCAGTGTTTTCAGCGTGAGCTCTGTACAGGTGAGCACGTCGCTCAATTAACACACGCATTCTTCCTCAAGCCTGAAAAACACCTGCGGATCCGGCGCTGCCTGACGTCCACAGACGGGACCCGTTTCTGAAGCTGCGCGCACGCACACACAGTCTCAGTGAGAGAGAGAGGGAGGAGGGAGGGCCCACACAGCCAGACTGTGGAAGAGAGATCTTCTTTTTTTTTCCCAATTGACTGAAATATGTTGTCACATAGAACTTTAATTCCTGTCTGATTAATAAGCAAATATTAAAGCAGTCTGTAATTAAGGTATCATATAAATAATTTTCTCAAAAATTTTATTAAAAATAGTTTCTTTATAAAGTGAATTTATTCTTTTTTCTGAAGATCAGCCTTCAAAAATGGGGGTCGTCTTATAATCAGGGTCGTCCTATATTCGGGCAAATACGGTATATATATGACCAAGAGGTTCAGCCGCTGGTGGCGTTTAATACCAACGAGAATGTGCTGAGGGGATTCGACTCTTCTCAGAAATTAGAAAATTTTCTTCGGAAAGTCAGCATATTTGGACAGTCCTGGCTTTAGTCAAACAGCTAAACAATGCAGAGAGAAGCTCAATATATATATATATATATATATATATATATATATATATATATATATATATATATATATATATATATATATATAAAATTTATCGAATACATGGTGGGCGGCCCGTGGGCTTTTCTACCACCGGACTTAGCAAGTTTTCTGGGGGAAACCCTGGGGCCATTTCAGGGACCAACAGAGTCCCTGATCAGGGGCAGGTACTCAGAATGGCCCGCTAGACTTGCTGGGTGGGACTTCATTCGGATTGGTTGTGGGACATGGGAAGTGATGATGAAAACAGACGTCGCTGAACAACCACCATTTTAAAAAATATGATCGTTTTTATGGATTGACCAAGAGGTTCAGCCGCTGGTGGCGTTGAATACCAACGAGAATGTGCTGAGGGGATTCGACTCTTCTCAGAAATTAGAAAATGTTCTTAGAAAAGTCAGCAGAAGAAGGAGGCCTACAGGGCGTGGCTGGTCTGTGGGTCTCCAGAGGCAGCAGACAGGTACCGGAGGGCCAAGCGGAGTGCAGCGGTGGCAGTTGCCGAGGCAAAATCTCGGGCGTGGGAGGAGTTTGGCGAGGCCATGGAAAAAGACTCTCGATCGGCTCCAAAGATGTTCTGGCAAACCATCCGGTGCCTCAGGGGAGGAAGGCAGCAACTCGCTCACACTGTCTACAGTGGGGACGGGGAGCTGCTGACGTCAACTGGGGCTATAGTCGGACGGTGGAAGGAATACTTTGAGGAGCTCCTCAATCCCACCGAGGAGGAACCAGAGCTGGGAGACCTGGGGACGGACTGTCCAATCTCTGGGGCAGAAGTCGCTGAGGTAGTCAAACAACTACGCAGCGGCGGAGCCCCAGGGGTGGATGAGATCCGACCTGGGTATCTGAAAGCTATGGATGTTGTAGGTCTGTCATGGCTGACACTTCTCTGCAACATTGCGTGGTCATCAGGGGCAGTTCCTGTTGAGTGGCAGACCGGGGTGGTGGTTCCCATTTTTAAGAAGGGGCACCAGAGGGTGTGTTCCAACTATAGAGGGATCACACTCCTCAGCCTCCCCGGAAAGGTCTACTCCAGGGTACTGGAGAGGAGGGTCCAGTCGATAGTTGAATCTTGGATAGAAGAGGAGCAATGTGGTTTTCGTCCAGGTCGTGGAACTGTGGACCAGCTCTTTACCCTCGCTAGGGTGATGGAGGGGTCATGGGAGTTTGCCCAACCAATCCACATGTGTTTTGTGGATTTGGAGAAGGCTTATGACCGTGTCCCCAGGGGCACCCTGTGGGGGGCTCTCCAGGGGTATGGGGTTGATGGTCTTTTGTTAAGGGCCATTCAGTCCCTGTACCAGAGGAGTGTGAGTCTGGTCCGCATAGCCGGCAGTAAGTCGGACCTGTTTCCAGTGAGGGTTGGACTCCGCCAGGGCTGCCCTTTGTCACCGGTCCTGTTCATAACCTTTATGGACAGGATTTCTAGGCGCAGCCGTGGGGTGGAGGGTGTTGAGTTTGGTGACAGGAGAATCGCGTCTCTGCTTTTTGCGGATGATGTGGTCCTCCTAGCTTCATCGAGCTCTGACCTTCAGCTCTTGCTGGGGAGGTTCGCAGCCGAGTGTGAAGCGGCTGGGATGAGGATCAGCACCTCCAAATCTGAGGCCATGGTTCTTGACCGGAAAAAGGTGGATTGCCAACTCCGGGTCGGGAGAGAGGTCCTGCCTCAAGTGGAGGAGTTCAAGTATCTCGGGGTCTTGTTCACGAGTGAGGGAAGGAGGGAGCGGGAGATCGACAGGCGGATTGGGGCAGCGTCTGCAGTGATGCGGACGCTGAACCGGTCTGTTGTGGTGAAGAGGGAGCTGAGCCAGAAAGCAAGGCTATCGATTTACCGGTCGGTCTGCGTCCCAATCCTCACCTATGGTCATGAGCTTTGGGTAATGACCGAAAGAACGAGATCGCGGATACAAGCGGCTGAAATGAGTTTCCTCCGCAGGGTGGCCGGGCTCAGCCTTAGGGATAGGGTAAGAAGCTCGGACATCCGGGAGAGACTCGGAGTACAGCCGCTGCTCCTCCATATCGAAAGGAGCCAGTTGAGGTGGTTCGGGCATCTGGTAAGGATGCCTCCTGGACGCTTCCCTCGGGAGGTGTTCTGGGCATGTCCTGCCGGCAGGAGGCCCCCAGGTCGACCCAGGACAAGCTGGAGGAAATACATCTTCAGTTTGGCCTGGGAACGCCTGGGCGTCCCAGCTGAGGAGCTGGTGGACTTGGCCGGGGAGAAGATGGCCTGGGCTGCCCGACTTGGAATGCTGCCCCCGCGACCCGGACCCGGATAAGCGGAAGAAGGCGAGGCGAGGGAAGTCAGCATATTTGGACAGTCCTGGCTTTAGTCAAACAGCCAAACAATGCACAGAGAAGCTCAAGAAATTGGAACAGGACTACAAGTGTCTGAAGGACCGTAAAATTAAAAGTGGGTTAGACGAGCAGCTGGACGGTTTCTCGGGTCTTCATCTAGCGTTCATGACGGACCCAGGAACAAAGGAGTCCGCTCCATTCACCTCAGTCCAGGCGGTGGTCGTAACACCAGCTACGTTCCTCGGACGACCGATCTACACTGTAGGTAAGAACTAATTTCAAGTCTTGTAAAAATTTGAATTACCACGTTAGCCTTCATCTTATTTAGTTATTTAGTTTTAACTCGCTAAAACAAACGTGTGTTCAGTCGGCTTGTTATGCTATGTGAGCTAGCAGGCTAGTCACAAGTAGCATGAACTTCTCAACCCATGGACACGTATTAAAACTGTTTGGGTAGAACATCATAACGCGTTAGATGTTTCAGTGTTGCTTTTTGTGAGTTAATGATGGTTACCTTTTCACACTGGGTGGATTTTGTTACCTTGCCAGGTAAAGAGGAGACTGGTGTTTTATAGGGAATGGGACGAAATATCGTTTGGCGAAATTTCGCGATAGAAAACGTGACGAAATGCATCGAGTTGAAAAGAAAATGGATTGCGAAATAAACACTAGATGGCACTGCTGCATGATTTGTGTACTAGTAGTAGGGCAAGAAATTTAGGGATGGGCATCAAGCATCAGCTGCTGAACAGAATCAGGTGATGTCCATGAAAAAAAAAAAAACATAATTTGCCAAGACTGAACAACGTATTTCACAGCTGATCACCTGAAAGGCAGCCTGCAGACACTCTGTACTGTGCAGCGTCTCCCCCTCTCCTCCCTGCTGTCCCGGGAGCTGTCGGCTCAGAGCCGAAAGTGAAAGTAAAATAAATCTGCCGAACTTTTACTCTGTCAGAGTGATGCAAACTTTGCGTCCTGCAGCAAAAACTACTGTGGAAATACCGGAGGACAGTGAATTTAAAAGGTGTTGGAGGAGTGAGGTGAGTTTTCATGTCTCACTGCAGAAATCAACACACACTCAGAGCAACAGTCAGCTTATCTATATGAGCCAGACCGTCAGAAAGCTGAACAAATAAACTGTAAAATAATTAAAGTCCTCTAGATGAGAAGCTGCTGGGTTCAGCCCTCTAGGACCTGATATGGCTGATAAATAAATGAACCTAATATTAGTAATCTTACAACACACAAAGTTGTGAGATTAATATTATTTAGCTTTTTCTGAACTATTTAATCTGCTTAGAGTTTTTATGTTTTAAGTCTGTTTTATTGTTACTGCCAGCAGCTAGATGGAAGTTTCAGATTCCCTTTTGACAGAATGCTGCAGCATGTTGGAGTAGACTCTCTGTCATCCTGGACATGATCATGTTCAGTTTTAATTGAAAACAGCTGGAATTTTCCAGTTATTTTGAAGACACATTGTCTCCCATTAAAGAGCCTCCTTCAGTTTTAAACCTTGGGTTGAGAGTAGGAGGTTTAGAAGTTGTGGTCAGAAACAAACCTGAGATAACTTAACCTAGGGTTAGAGCAGCACTAAGGGAGTGCTCTTGTTTGTGTTTGGCCTGTTAGGCCTTGTGTATCCCTGTGTGCAACTGAAACAAAAATAAACAAGTTGTTATTATACAGTAATATTTTTTCTTTTTTTTCCCTTGATATCGTATTGTGAAATATCACATCGTGACTCTGACATATCGAGGTGCATCGTATCGTGAGTTTAAGTGTATCGTCCCATCCCTTGTGTTTTAGCCAGCTACAGCTCTGTAATGGAGGCCTACATTTAAACTGAATGAAGCCTCAAATGTTTGTTCTTGTATTTCAGAGACACAGACCCTGACAACATCTTAAGGCTCCACTGACCAGCAGCATTCCTCGACGTCAAATGGCACCAAAAAGTGAGTGGTTTTTGGTTCAACTGTGAACTTTATTAATAAGAACATGCTTAAGTTTTACATTCCTTTAATGCAATTACTCAAGTTGTAAGTAATCACTGTACAGCATTAGTGTTGTCACTGTACCAAAATTTCAGTATTTGGTACCGATACCAGTGAAAATCTACGGTTCTCGGTACCAATTTTGGTACCAAAGCAAAACAAAAACATGAATTGAAATAAATCAGAGGTCAAGCTAGACTTTGTTTTATGTCATTTTGACTGACGGAAAAATAAAATTCGGTCATAATCTATTTTTATCCGTCACTTATTGATTTAGAAATCATAATAATTACATGGCTGCATGGTGGCGCAGTTGGTTAGCACTGTTGCCTCGCAGCAAGGAGGTCATGGGTTCGCGTCCCGGCTCTGTGGCCTCTCTGCGTGGAGTTTGCATGTTCTCCCCATGCGTGCCTGGGTTTCCTCCGGGTACTCCGGTTTCCTCCCACAGTCCAGAGACATGACTGTCAGGCTAATTGGGCTGGTAAATTGTCCTTAGGTGTGAGTGGGTGTGTGGTTGTTTGTCTCGTTCGTCTCTGTGTGGCCCTGCGATGGACTGGCGACCTGTCCAGGGTGTCCCCCGCCTCTCGCCCCTTGACCGCTGGAGTTAGGCACCAGCTGCCCCTCGACCCTCTGTGGAGGATTAAGCGGCTACAGAAAATGGATGGATGGATAATAATTACATTTTCGGAAGCATTATTTTATTCGTTTAAAAAAAATATTGTAATTGTTCCTTGATGTTTCATCCTCCACTGCAGTTTGGAGAACCTGAGTGTTTAATTAAGCTGCAAAAGATCACGTGGTTCTGATGGTTCAGTTCAGTTGATCTGCACACCAGGTCCAGTTCAGCTCATAAATCCAGACTGATCTAGAGAATAAACCAGCTGATTATCAAGTCTTCATCTGTAGAACTCTAATAACTCTCCCCGTCTGAGGAGCGCAGCACAATGAGCGCATCCATTATGCACTAGTGCCTCTGACGGCAGCATTTATGTCTCAGTTCAGATCATAAATCCTGACTGATCTATAAACCTGCTTGGTTGAACGTTCTCAGGGTTCTCTGAACCGCAGCGTTGAATCCGGAGCGCTGCGCATTTACGCAGGAGTGCCTCTGAATGCAGTGTTTAGGGATGGGTACCGAATCCGGTACTTTTTAAGGTACCGACTGAATTCCATGGTACCGACCAAGGACTGACTCACGTGATCTGAAACGGTGCCTTGTTTCGGTACCTGACCGTCATTAATGAGAACTTGTGAGATGGCGATTCAGCCTGATAAGCTGTCGCTGATGCTGCGCGCTGCACCAGCATTACGCATGTTGTGTGCGTGTTTTGGATGTGCTACAATTGTGTGTGCGTTGCTGTCGCTGCGTGCGTGTGTGTCGGAGCCTCCGACTCGGGAGGAGCTGCGCGAACGCATTACTTTTACCAAAGCTGTCTCCGTTGCTGTGCGCTTGTGTCAGAGGTGAGCAGCTGAGTGTGTGTGTGCGTACTCGCGTCGGATCATTAGAATCGGCAGATGCTGCTGCCACTCAGAGTAGGCGAGCCAGCTGGATCATGGTGGCTGGATCAGCCCATGGACTGGGTCAGCGGACCACCAGTTCTTGTGAATAGGAGGAGCTTGGGGGTGAGGGAAGCTGAACTCTGGACTGTGCGTTATCTGGGTTTCTCCCCGTGCGGTTCTTTATTGTGATTTGCCAAATATGCAGAGATATTTTGTGCATGTATTTGTCCACTGTTTTAGATTAGTTTAATAAATTGTTTTTTAATTTGGAAACACGTCTCTGTCTGCTACTTCTGTAGAGGAGCCTGGCAGCCGTTTTTAAGGGGAGACCTACAGCTTCAGTTCTAAAAGGTCCCATAGAGGTGAGGAGGGGGAAAGAAAAAATGGGCAGCAGGGAGGGGAGCAGCTCCTCATCATAGTAATTCCAGAGGACAAAATTAGGAGGACAAGGAGCTTGGTTTTAATTTTTGCATCATTTAGAAAAGACTAAGCAGTTGGTTAAAGGTTTTCGCATGGAAGAATTTTCTGGTTCTCCACAAGGTTCTGTCAGATGGCGTCGGGTGCGACTGTGTGTGTTGGTGGAGCCGGTGGCTCTCAAGGAAAAAGTGTGATCCTAATATATAAGACAGCAGATGAGAAAACAATCATGGAAGATGAACTTCTAAACTTTATTGTTGTTAAAATGAGAACTCTCTCACAAGATGAAATTGTTTTACTGGTATCAAACAATTTCTCGTTGGAGTGGATTGAAGAGTCCAAACGCCTGCTGTTTGAACTTTGTAGTTCATCACTGCGCTACATCAGACACAAAGGCCAACAAAAGGATGCTAATAACGTCAAAGACTGTCTAAAAGTTCTTAATGAGTGCGGTGAAAACATTCCCAGATTTGTTATTCATTATCTGGATGAGCTGCCACCTGTGGGGTTTGGCAACATGGATGCGTCGGCTTTACTCAGCCGGATGGAGCAGCTGAACTGGGAGATTGCGTGTCTGAGGGCAGCGGTGGAGTCCCAGGGAAAAGTTGCTGAGAATCTTGGTGCAGCCGTGGCGGTTGTGGATCACAGGCTGAAAGTCCTGGAATGTGCCAAAATCCCACTGGAGCAGTCAGAGCGCACAGAGGCGCCGCGCCCGGCGCTGGTCTGTGGTGAGGAGAACCTGACAATGGTACCAGAGTCCAAACCAGAGGGAGGAGATGAAGGTGGATTATCACAGTCCCCCGCTTGGAGTACTGTGGTAAAAAGAGCGCCTCAAAAGCCTAGCGCGCAGCTCGAAGGAGGAGGAATGGCTGCATATTCAATGAAGGAGCGGAAGAAGGAGCAACGTAAGAACACTGGGATTATTGGAACGGGAGTAGTGGAGAACATCCCAGTGATTAAAACTATAAGTTAGTGAGTGTTTTCGCCACCCAATTCTCCCCCACGCTGACACCTTATCATCCTATCTGTCGGAGAGACTGGGGAGGCGGGTCACCTGTCAGAAGATCATCTCAAGCAGTGGCAGATTTGGTTCGTTTCAGGTCAGTGCTGAATGTGGCGACGTTTCTGACATGTATGACCCACAGCTTTGGCCAGCGGGGACTTACGTCCGCCGTTTCTTTGAGCCGCGCAGGAAACGTTCTAACAAGTCACCGGCCGGTGCTGAGAATGAACTGGAGCTGCAGCGTGCAGCCCCGGTAGCCTCAGCCAAGCACAGCAGGGGGCCAGCCTAGTGCCAGCAGAAGGCGAAAAAAACCCAACAATAAATGAACATAAATGTTGGATCATATAATGTGCATGGCTTACGAGTGGGTCATACTGAATCAGATAAGTCACGTTGTCTGGTGGTGGACAAACTATTGGACACTTGTGACATTTTGTGTATTCAGGAGACCTTTCTAGCCAAGCAAGGCCTAGGGAAACTCAACTCTCTACATAAAGACTTCTATGGGGCAGGGGAATCTACCACTGACTATAGAACCAATTTGGTGAGGGGCAGAATTGCTGGAGGAGTGGCTGTTCTGTGGCATAGAAGGTATGACCAGCTGGTCAAAGTAACAGCATGGTGCTGACCGTGGCTTAAACACACACACATACACAGAGGGAGGAAAAACTGTATATACTGTACCTGGCAGGCAGCCAGCCAGGTACAGTATATCCCCAAGTTGGGAACACTGTCTGCGTTCCACCATGTTGAATTTTCAACAAAAACAAAAGCTAGCAGCTGGGCGGACCGAAAGGCGTTACCATCTCAGCAAATACACGTTGTGAGTCTTGTGACGTCAAAAATTGCAGAAATGCTCTCCTGCATTTTTAAGATTCTTTTCTCAGAGATTCTGTTTTTTCTTAATAACCAGGGAACAAAGAGTTTTCATGTTTGGCCTACATGACAGGCTCAGGAGGACCTATTAGAAACTATGAAGACCTGAAAAAAATGGATTCTGAATAAATCACCCCTTTAAACATGTTGAGGATGTTTAAAGATGGTTTTAATTGTGAGTTTTAACGGACCGTAGCATATGTTTTAATGACTAGGGAAGTTAGTTAATTTAGTTAACCTAGTTGGGACTTTAAGAGTCAATTTAGGGCTAATTTGAGTGGCTATGGAATTTAGAAGAGCTTAATTTAGTTTGAAAGAATTAAGCTTTATCAAGGCAAACCTCTCGATCAGCAATTGGGGTTTCGCTTACTGAAATGTGGACGTTCCTGGATCTGGCAGGTGTCGGTTTCTCCACGAGCTGAGGCGGGGGTCCCCAGGCTCGGAGTGGTGGTCCTGGAAGGTGTGGCCGCCGAGGACTTCGCCGGGCAGTCCGTGGATACGTCCCGGTCAGCAAGAGAGACATCTCAGCAGGCATGCTGAAGTCATTTCTGATCAGTCCCCGTAGTGAGGGAGAGACAGAGGTAGAGACACAAGCAGGTGTCTCTCGATGCCTTGTTCAAAGCTGATGAAGGTTCAGCTCAGACTCTGAAGGATAGCAGCTCAGACTGCTTTCAGACTCAGACCAGACTAGACTTGTACCGGCACTGAAGATTAGTTTTGAGAAGTTATCTTAAATTTAACCAATCAGAGAGTATTAAGTGTCCCAATAAAACATGAGTTAGTGGACTTGTGGATGGCTCTGATTGGGTAGGGGACTGTTAGGAGTTACCAAGTTCATATTACTTCCGCCCGTTAAAACTCACATTATGAATGTGATTAAAAATGCAGAAAATAGCAGAGAAGCACATTATAACGCTTTGAAAGTGATTGAGAGGGCAACTGCCCTTGGAGCAGGAACACTACAGGAGACTGTTCTGTAAACAAGAGATTACAGTTTGAATACCAGTCATTTGGTTTTAAAGAAGAGACATCTTTAAAGAGTGTTTTATTAGCCAGCTAGTGTCCAGTTCCTCTGGGAGGTGGACACCTGAAAGTGGACAGTTGGACACCTGTAGGAATGTTAATTCAGGTTAAAACATAATCCAAGAGTCATTGTATTCCAAGTTATTGGGAAATAAATGGATTATTGTTGTGATGGTCCCAGGGGTCAGAGGTTATAGCATATTTGATGGTGCTACACTTACCAACCCTGTTGCCTATAATAAATGACATCGAAGGAGGAGAATTAAATTGGGGCAGTCTGACTGAACAAAATCTGCAACTGTATAGTAGCCGGTCAGATGTCCTGTTAGGTCGTCTTAAGCTCCCAAAGGTTGCTATAACATGTAGGGACACAAATTGCAGGAATGTGCAGCATGGTTCAGAGCTGTGCCTTCTCTATGAAGCAATTGTAGATTCTCTGATTACCTCGAGCAGGCTTGTAATATTCTTTACAAGAATATTAAGCACAAAGTTAAACCTGGTTGGAATGATCATGTAGAGGAGCTCTACTCAGAAGCCAGAAGGACGTTTAAGCAGTGGGCCGAATTAGGGAAACCTAAAAGGGGCCCAGCTTTTGAATATAAAAAACACACCAATGCAAAGGTGAAACGAGCCTTGCGTTTTATCAAAAGGAATGATGACATGCTTAAAAGTGCATCATTGGCAAATAAACTACAAAGTAAATGTCCCACCGAATTTTGGAAAGAAATTAGGCGGATGACTTGTAGGACACCTCTGCCATCAAGTATGGATGGAGCTTGTGAGTCTGAGGAAATTAGTCGGCTATGGCACAAACATTATTATGATCTGTTTAATTGTGTTAAGAGTAACCCTCCTGCTATTGATAATATAGAGAATAGCAACGATGTAACAATCCTGGCTCAAGAAGTCTATGACATTGTGATGAAAATAAAGGGTAACAAGTCATGCGGGCATGATAAAATTTCAGCAGAGCACTTAAAGTTTGCAAGCAGGAAGCTTTACCCGCTGCTGGCTCTCTGTTTTACTGGGTTTTTAATTCGTTGTGTTTTACCACATTCTATGCTGTCTGTTGTCATAGTACAAATCATAAAGAATAAAACTGGCAAAATAAACAGGCCTTTCGCTCTAGCCAGTACCCTGTCCAAGGTTCTGGAGAGGGCTCTTTTAACACACCTGGAGGAGTTTGTGATTACATCAGATCACCAATTCGGATTCAAACCAAAACTAGGAACAGACATGTGCATTTTTGCCTTAAAGGAAATTTTGGATCTGTACAGCAGGCATAACACGACCATATTTACATGTTTTATTGATGCTTCTAAAGCCTTTGATCGTGTTAATCATGAAAAGTTGTTTGTTAAATTGCTCAACAGGAATAAATATTATTTAAATATATATATAATATTCCTAAATATTTGGTGAGAATTTTAGTTTACTGGTACAGCCACCAGTCCATGGTTGTTAAGTGGGGGAATTTGGTGTCCCCTCCATTTACTGTTTCTAATGGAGTACGACAAGGCACTCTTCTGTCTCCTTGTCTTTTTAATGTATACATGGATGACCTGTCCAGACTGCTGAGTCAATGCAGGACTGGCTGCCAGGTTGGAAATGTTATTTTAAATCATTTGATGTATGCAGATGATCTTGTAATCTTCTGTCCATGCAGTGCCAGTTTGCAACAATTATTAAGAATCTGCTCACAATATGGTTTGGACTTTGACATTGTAGCGTTCATAAACTTATTAAGTTTGTAGCTGCACACTCCTGCATGGTTATTAGACTAGTTTGGTAGGTTTAAATTCTAAGCTAGGCTCAGACACCATCACTAACCCAAAAGTTATGCAGGGATCTCTAAGTTCTGGAAATTTCACAGTGAGTAGATACGTACCTTATATTGACAGATGCAAGGCTGAGTCGGAAATAAAGTCTTTACAGATTTTATTATATAAACAGACTGAACGAACAGACAGACATATGAGGTAGCAGTTGGATTAGCAGTTTAGCATGTTATGGAGTGTTCTAGTTGGACCTTAAGTTGAGAGTTTAACGACCTGAGCCTCATGATAGATTAAAACTAGGGAGATTATCTTAATTTAGTTACGAGGGCAGTTTGGAGAGCTACGTGATGGACAAGTTAGATGGAGTGTTACTTATCAAGTTAGCTCAGCTTTACCAGACCGTGGGGTACCTGTCTGAGACCGCTCCGTGGATCACCTCAGCATGGCAGAAGGGACCGTGTGAGGGTGGATTTTCCCCGACAATCGTCTGGTCCCCGGGGAGGCAGGTGGAGCCACCTCAGGGCATGGAGATGTCTTGGACACGATCTAGCGGTTCCATGTCCAGCAGGGAGCATCAGAGGCTGGCGTTTCCTTCCCCATTGTGGGTGAGGAGAAGCAGACGGATGGTGTCTAGCTTCAGGGAAGAGAAATGAACATCGGCCTTAAACGGGGCTTGAGACCCGAATGGGATAGGCCGGCAACTTGAGCACACCTTGTAGCGGAGAAAACGATGAGCATCTTTTCTCGTCAGTGGCTGAACGAGAACTAACCTCTGCCGAAGTGGCAGTAACCAAGATGGAGGCATGTGGATGTGGACCAATCGGAGAGGGTTTTAACAAACACGTGACCCAGGTCTTTAAAGTCACAATACTTAACTACTGAATTGAGTATTAATATGATTTAACCTTTTAGCAAAGTAGAAATATGAAATAATACTGACGCTGGATCAAACATTCATAATACTGTGGAAGAAAATGCATTAATCATATTAAAGACATTTCTGGACAGTGGATTAAAAGTAGTGTCATTTAGAAGGAGGCACAAAGAGTCTTTAAGTTTATTATTATAACTAGGGGTGCACCGATCGATCGGCTCGATCACGTTAATTTGAGGGGATCGTAAATCGACCATATTCCCATGAGATCCTCGATCTTGGTTATAGGCTTTTAAATCAGCTTTTTTCTCCTGTTCCCAGGAGGTGCAGACTTCCTCCTTCCCTTCCGCGCGCTACATCACGTCCGTGCTACACATCAGGGTTTCCCTCAGCGCTTTATAAGCCTGGCGGCCGGCCAGTCTTTCATCGGACCCCCGCCAGGCTAAACCTCAGAGAAGTTGTACCCGAGACGAAAGCTAACAGCTGCTAGCGCGGCTGCTAACGCTTTAAACTAAAACAAAGTGAGCTGGTTCAGCTCTCCACTCGTCTCTTTCTCTATAGTTGCAGTCCGTATGACAGAAAAAGCAAAAACGGAGTTCACTGATCTGACAGCAGACAGCGTCGCCGGTGGCGGTAGCTTGAGCGTGCATCGGACACAACTTGAGGCTAAATGCAGAACGTATCTTTCCAGCCTGTCTCTCATTAGAGGGGCGCGGGGGAAACCTGTCCCATGGCCGTGATCAAACAGCAATGACTCCGCGTTTAATCTGTAAATTATTCCATAGTTTATCTGGTATGTCCTCGTTTTTAAGAGGCGCATTAAATGCACCATAAGTAAAATCTACGGGAGCCGAGTAGGCAGGTGGCGCGCAGCTGCAGTTAGAAAACCTGTACGGTGAAGAGATGAGCAGCATTAAGTGAATCTGGATGATTTCTGCTCTGTTAGTCAGTATAGAGACACTATGTTGAAGTTATTTACACAATGCACAGAGTTAATGCTGGAAATGTTTATTAGAGTAGGTTTAACAAGTGTTTTTATAAAATTACAGGCAGAAAGTTCTATTAATTAAAGGAGGACCTGAGAAAAGGGCTTTGATAATGGTTCACATCTCTTGTTTTATTTTTAAGAGGCACCTTTTTAATTGGCTTTATTAATTAATTGTTTATATTTTATATTTATATATATATAATTTTTATATGAGAGGACACTACCTCATGTTTTGTGAGTATTCATTCAATTTACTCAATAAAAATGAAAACATTAAAGTAATTGGCTTCTAGTTATGAAAAATACGGGATCGGCAAAAAAAATCGAGATCGGCAGGAAAGGTTGTCTAAAGATGGGTGATCGGCCAGAAAACTGCAATCGGTGCACCCCTAATTATAACTAAAGAAAGTCCTGTGGGTCTTCCGGTACGACCGAACCCTTGGAAGAATGTTGATTCAGGTTAAAACATAACAAAAGAGTCATTTTAATCCAAATTATTGGGGAAAAAGATGGATTATTGTTTGTGATGGTTACAGAGATCAGAGGTTATAGCATATTTGATAATGCTACAACATCAAATACAATGCATTGAAAAGTACCATTATGATTCTGAGGAGTAAGGAGGATGATAACCTCATTTCCCCAGACTTCTTTTTATCTGGCAGCATCATTCAGGCCTGTGATGAAGTCAAATATCTTGAGCACTATATCACTGCTGACCTGTCTGATGATAGAGATATTTAAAGACAGTGTTGCCTGCAGTATGCACAGGCTAACATGCTCATTCGAAAGTTCACTAGTTGCTCCATCTCTGTTAAGCTGGCACTTTTTAAAGCATTTTGTACACCCATGTACACTGCCCATCTGTGGAGGAATTATAAAAGAAGCAGTCTGTACAAGCTCCAGGTGGCATACAATGATGGGCTGAGGCTGCTGTTAAAGGTACCTCGCTGGAGCAGTGCCAGCCAGTTGTTTATGTATGCTGGTATTCCTACCTGTGCTGCTACACTCCGAAACCTAATGTACAGATGTATGTGTAGACTGAGGGACTCAGAAAATTATATTATTTCTACTTTGTCCACAACAAAACAAAGCTCGATTCGTTTATTTTCTAAATTATGGAAACACTGGCACTGCTGCTTGTATGTTTGATTAATCTGTGAGATTTTATTATCTGTTTTTAACTTTTATCTCAGTTTTTATGTTTTTAATCTTGTGATGTTTTAGTCTTATGCTTTTATTCTTTTTACCTGTTTACTCTTTTACTATTTTATACAGTACTATGGACTGTATTGTGTCTGGAATAAAGTTGATGATGATGATGAATTTTGTACAACACTACGATAAAATACAAACAGTTGTATGTTATTTATCATTATTTTTGTTACTTACTGTTATATATTGAGAAATAAATATATTTAATATAAAAAGCGATTTCTTTAATTATTAAACACTCAAAAAGTATCGAAAATTGGTACCGTTAAGTACCGGTATCGATTCGCAGGTATCGAGTATTGGTACCGGATCGATTCAAAGGTGAAAGGTACCCATCCCTAGCAGTATTCATGTGCAGGGGTGCACACAATTTTTCATCCCATGTTCTCAAGGGAGAACCTGGCGCTCTTGTCTTGTACGCACGGAGGGAGGGGGTTTGATGATGAAGATGGTGATGAAGATAAGCGGTCACTGTGTGTTTTTGTGTGTTGCACACACAAAAAACAGCCTACAGTGACAGCTTATCTTCATCTTCACTAGTACTGGGCA
Organism: Callopanchax toddi; assembly: GCA_006937965.1. NCBI lineage: Eukaryota > Metazoa > Chordata > Actinopteri > Cyprinodontiformes > Nothobranchiidae > Callopanchax > Callopanchax toddi. The sequence goes on from SSNR01000523.1 coordinate 59,495, forward strand.
GAATACTCACGAACTGGATCGGATCATGGATTTCAGTCAAAGATTTGATCATTTTTCGAATCAGCAGAAAGAAAAATAAAAGACAAAAAAAACTGTACTCTCTATTTATTTTGTAGAAACATTTTTCTGCTCAATCCACAGCATTTAATCAAGATGTCAATCCAATGCTTAAATAAAATGTTTAATCATATAAAAACAAATTAAATGGTGAAAAGACTTCTGATCACCTCTCGGGTCAGACAGAGCCGACAGCTGCAGCAGGTGAGGAGGGGGGGCGTGACGATCAAGGTGTTCTAATCGCTCCTGACTGAACACCATTAGTATTAACATGCATTAGAACGTATAAAAGTCCAAAACAACACATTATCTTAGACAGAAATAAATGAGTCTTGTTTCTCTATCAGAGAGGAGATCAGCTGACAGATGGAGGGTCAGCTGGTCCGCACGCACGCAGCAGAGAATGGATCAGTTATGATCAGTGATCCTTTGTTCTGGTTAACTAAAATGACTGAGTCTGAGAGAGAAAACTTGATATGTGATAACAAAATGAACACCTTTCTCAGAGGGGAATTATTTATCAGCAGATTCAGAGCGCGCCACGAGCTGTCGGGTCGGGGAGGATTTAACAAATGCACGAGAGCGGATTCGTGAACCATGTCCCAAACCATAGAGGGTGATCCATACAGATCATGGATCTATTGTGACCCATTGCACCCCTCCTGGGCATGTGTGAGTTGCCTGCATGGATCGGATGTACTGTGATTGTGTGTGTGTGTGTGTGTGTGTTAAGTGTGCGTTAAAGGAGCTGAGCCTGTGCGTAAAGGCGCCAGGCGCATTGGAGATGCTGTGAATGTGTGTGTGTCAGAGGTCCTGCCTGTGTCCACTAGCTTCAGAGGTCATGTGAGCACTCATTCACTGCGCTGCAACAGGATGTGAAGCTCATCAGATCGAGGGGTCTCCCATTGGGACCGCGCAGCGCTGGTCCGCAAAGGCGCGTTCGGGCAGTCGGTTCTGGTACGCATGAATGAAATCCGGTTCTCATGAGGACCAGCGTACTGCTTATGTGCAGCCCTGTTCATGTGTCTCATAACTACACAGCTGATCACAATATTGCATCAATTAAGTGCAGTTATACCATTTGAGGACATGAACAGACTGTGATTTAACTCCTAAATGTGAGATTTTTGTTCAAATTATCGTTTTTATTCGGTTCAGAGGATGGAGTGACAGTTGGTCTTGTGTGTGCGCCCGCGCACGTTGTGTGTGTGTGCGGGTCTCCAAGTCTGAAAATGTACACAACTTTCAGACCCGTTTTTAAATGAGCAGGTTTATTAATGAGTCCCCAGCTGGTGTCTGTCCGCAGTCACGGAGCGAGAAACGGCTGCTCACAGCCCGACAGGCTGCTGCAGCGACTCGCCAAAACAGCGCGGTCTGATGGCATGCACACACACATACAGGTGTGTGATTTTATTCCGTCAAATGACCGAAAATGCTCAGATTGCGCCGCAAAAACCGGGTGGACCCGCTAGGTTGGTACCACCGGTACCTCATAAATCCTGGAACCGTAACATTTAAATTGTTTTAGTACCGACTTGGTACCGAAGAACCGGGTTTTTTGACAACACTGTACAGCATACAGAATGATCACTGTACAGCTTAGTGTAGTGTTAGTCATAGTAAAGTCATCTGAAAGCAATATCAGTCATTATTCATTTGCCATGCTTCATTATTTTATAACACTACTCACTATATTGTGCTGTTGGCTGTTATGTTGATCTTTTTCTATAAAGTTCTTTCTCAAATGTTCGGTGTAATGGAGACAGGTGTTTGAGAGGTCATTTTTTTCCTTTACACTTATATTTGCATGTATTTTTTATTTTGCCAGGAAAATGTCTGAGGGTTCTTTCGGCAGACGGAGAACAGGAGAGAGACCAGAGCACCAGGAACTGATCTCTATGATGATCTCAGAGCAGGAACATCAGCTTGACCACTTTGTCCAGCGGTCAGCAGAACACAGCATTTCAAACAGGCATTCTGAGCATCTTGTTATAAATGCAGTCGAAGTCCCAGCTGTCATGGGGCTGAGCTGAACATAGACTGAAAAATTCATGCTAGTTTGGATATTTAACTTTGCACATTTTCAGTTTGTGGCTTCATTTTTTTGTATTCTGTTTGTAACATCTAATTTCTTAATTTGATTATTTTTAATTTATTGTGTTCTAATAAAGATCATAAAAAACTTGTATTCTTTTAGTTTTTATTAGATAAAAAACACACAGCGACAGTTGACCAACACTCCTGTATTCTGTTACTTGCTGGTTTCCATATTGCTATATTAACCATTACTAGAGGGGCACACAAGAGAAAAGTTGCATCCTGCTTATCCAATGCTGGTGGAACTCGTCTGCAGAGGTACAGAAATGTTTCATGTTAGATCCGGATGTTCACTGATGGTTGGAGAAAGTTGGCAGAACCACTGCTCATCATTCTGCTCTTCTTAGATGGACCCAGACAACAGGAGAGATGCTGCGCCCATCTTAGAAGAAGCTGCAACATCTGTAAATAAAAACAGCGTTAGTGCATGGTTTATCAAAACACCAGGTCTGTCTGTAAATGATAAAATTTATTAAGGTCACCTTACAAGTGCAGACAAGTTACAAATAAAAACACAGCAGCAGGGAACAATACAAACCAAGTTAAAAACAAACTGAAGGCACTACTCTGAATATAAGGCTTATGCACCAGAAAAATAAATGTTCTTTCCATGTATGATTTTCAAAAATTAAAATTAAATATTAGTTTACTTGATAAATATTTAAACACTTTTCTGTTTACTGATTAATTTGACTTAAAGACTACAGCTGGCATGACAGTCTACAAGCCATTTAAAGCAAACTATGCAACAAATCTAAAAAAGGGTTTAAAATACTGTATGGGCAACTGGACTTATTTGGTTCTTTGAAGACGTTTCACCGTTCATCCGAGTAGCTTTGTCAATTCTGTATGTAGTAAAGGCGAGAGAATCTTACATACTGAGAACCTTCACCAACATATGCAACAAATATTAATAGTGCACATTACTAACCCAATGGAAATAATATATTAATATAATAAGATCCCTGACCAAAATTTACTGAAAGCAGTTTCTTTCAGTCAGGACTTGATGAAGTTTGTCTTCAGCTGTTTTTGATTTTGTAAACAATAAATACTTTTTTTTACAAATTAAAATGTTTGGTAATGAATTAAACACATTTTGATTAAACTTCCACCACTAACCAGAACACTTACCGTCCGTCTCTGTGGTTCGTCGCATTCTGTCCTCTTCTGAGAGACCGGACCGAAGCTTCAAACAGACACTCCGTGACTTCGAAGTTTGTTGAGTCCGTCAACAAGTCTATTCATCGTTTCAGTCACTCCCAAAACTAAAACTAAAAACAAAAAATATAGCAACCATCGAATCCTCCTTCATTTTTTATCCTCCGCTTCTGTTTACTTTTGTTGTGGGTCCCTTTTGGCGCTTGTCAGTGACGTGACTGCTGACATCTTAGAAAATATTCAAAAAGGCAGATCTGTGTGTTGTAACGAACCCAAATGCGTTACTACCTCTGAACTTTGACCTCTAGATCATCACAAATAATAACCATCTTTTTTCCCAATAACTTGGAATAAAATGACTCTGTTATTATGTTTTAACCTGAATCAACATTCCTCCAAGGTCACGGTCGTATCGGAAGAATCCACCGGACTCTATTTAATAATAATAATAATAAAGACTCTTGGTGTCTCTTCCTAAAATGACACTTTAATCTGTTACAGAAATGTCTTAAATGATTAATGCATTTTCTTCCAGCATTAATGAATGTTGATCTGCTTCAGTATTATTTCACATACATACTGATAAAGGTTCTGACAACCACGTCACTCATTACTACAACCAATAAGAGTTAGCGGTCTGAGTCACGTGACATTAATAACTCCTCATTGGCCCACGTCTTTTAGACTCCCTTTAACTTCCGACCCCGGAAGCTAGAGAGCCAGTTCAATGAGAAACAAGCTGAACAAGCTAAGAGAAAGGAGAGCGGTTCTGGTCTGACGCTGACCAGACCACCTCTATGCTGTCAACCTGTACACAGCTGACGCTAGTTGCCGGCTCCCCCTGAGACGGTACCTCAGCCCGTCTGAGCCGATGAAACCAGCTTCCCTCTGAGGTCAGACACCTTCAGTCTGGCCTTCCCATAACAGAGCGTCAGACTGAAGGTGTCTGAGCCGATGAAACCAGCTTCCCTCTGAGGTCAGACACCTTCAGTCTGACGCTCTGTTATGGGAAGGCCAGGCCTAGATGCTCCCTGCTAGAGATGGGTTATCTAACTTCGTATCTACGGACGACACCTGTGGCCTTCGGCGGTCCTCGACCCCCACAGCCGTCTGATCCTGACCGAGGAGGGAACACCACCCCCGCGGCCTCATCCGACTCAAACAGTGACGATCCAGGGAACGCAGTTAAGTAACCACCTCTCTGGTAAACTTAAAGGCCTCTTGATAAAAGCTAACAACATTAGCTCACTCAAACTAGTTACTAATTCCATCCATAACTAGTTCCCCTCCATCAGAACCCTTAATCTAAATTAAGTAAATCCCTAGTCTCCTAAAACCTCATGAGACTCAGATTGCTAAAACTTATTTAAGATTCAATTCAGAACACCTTACCATCGTGAATGACTTAATGCTGACTACCTGCTAACTACCTCTTTCTTATCTGTGATAATTGTCGTATGTGTTTCTTAATAAAAGAATGAAGTCTATTTCCATGACTCAGATTTCTATTGTCAATATTAAATGCATAATCTACTCACTGTGACATCAGAATCGAACCTAGATATCCCTGTAAACACTAAAAGGTGATAGTATCGGAGGGTTTTCTCCGTGTAAAACTTACAAAATCTGGTAGTGAACTTACAGAAGTATGTGCCAATTATAAACCATATAAATAGAGTTTATAAACGCTACAGTGTAGACACGACGGATGAGAGGACCAAGCCAGAGGATTGGCCCGGTCCCTTTCCCCCCCTCAGAGAAATTATCCCAAAGTTACAATAGTGGGAACGCAGCAATAATTTCTAATATGTTAAAACCATTTAAAAGACTTTTGAGTCACATTTTGAAATTATTAAATCAGAATCAATTTACATGATTGTGGAAGTTTTTCCAGCTGTTTAATTTGCTCAATATTAATATTTTGTCTTTGTGTGTTTGCATTGATTTATACACGTATAGGTCGATTTGATGAGTCAGTGATTGAGGAAAGAAGACAGTGCTCTGAGGATCTTCTACAGTTTTCTGCAAATATTCCTGCTCTATACAACAGTCAGCACATTGAAGATTTTTTTAAGGTATTTAGTAATTTTTGCAAAAGTACAAGTATTATGCCAGAAAGGTCACTGACTGTGGTGCTTATTTATTTGATTTTTGTTATTTATTTTGAAGGGAGGAGATGTTCACAATGGCTCTGAGCTCATTGGACCACCGGATCCCTTTTCTGACTTCTTGGCTGACAGTTTATCTGATTGTAGTTCTGATGGTAGTGTTACACACACAATCAGTGTTGGTTTCAATATTTAAAGTCTGCTATCTCAGTCTAAGAATTGTGTTGGTATGTTTATCAGTTCAAAGAGACATCAGTGGTGCAGAGGAACTGACCATCACATCTGAGTATGGAGGTAAAGCTTCAGTGTTTTGATGGCACGTGTTATCTAATATTTATGTATTTCCTGGTTGATATTGTATGTTTTTATTAATTTCAGGCCCGTCCAGTGACAGTGACCTGACCTCCCTGGCAGTGGACACAGACTCCTTAGCTGGATTGGATGATGGCATGGCCTCAGGTCACACCTCCCCAAACCAGCCACAGGGGGGATCCACTAACATTAGCAGCAGCTGCAGCCCTCTCTTACCTTCCCGGCGTGAACGCCGCACCCCATCACCTGCCCCCGTCCCCTCCTCCTCAGCTCCTAACCTAGAGGTCAGCTGGCCAGGTCAAACATCACTGCTCTCCAGCAGTCTGAAGAGAGCCAGCGGTGGTCACTCTAAAGACGTGAAGTTGGACTACCTAGACAAAGCCAGTGAGCTCATCGGTTTTGCAGTACAGAAGGAAAAAGAGCAGGACTACCAGGCAGCTTTTTCATACTACCATAGTGGGGTCGACTTACTGCTGCAAGGAGTACAAGGTCAGAGAGTAACTTCACTTATAGGTCAGGGGTTTCACCTTGAATCAGTCAAAATGACTCTGATTTCTTCTGATCCAGACTTGAGAACTTTGAGACTTGGCAGCATTATTAGAAGAAAGCTGAAAATTCTCTATATCCCACATTTGATCTCAACTTTTAAAGTTGCGCCCTTTTAAAATGCATAAACAAGCTAAAACATAAACACAAATTAAAGGAGTAAACTTATATTTACAAGCTTTTTAAAATCATCTACTTTTTCCTAAATGTCAGTAAATCAGATACTGACCCCTCCCTGTGTGAAACACATCTTTTCCCTCATGTAACTATTTGACACTTATACTTTAAAGCGGCTCTCTCGAGCATTTTTCTATGTATCAAAGTTTTCTAAATGTTTTAAATGATATTTCAGGTCTAAACTATGATCTATGGGTTGAGTTCCACAACATCTGTCATTCTGATGAAGACCCTCCTTCCTCCTAGAGACCCCTTTGCATTATTTCTTGCCGCCGACATTTTTCAGCCAATGAAATTCAAATTTCTGCATTCTCTCAACATGCACGCGCATCGACCAAACCTGTATCAGTAGGGGGCGCTGTCGTATAGGACACTCCGTGTGTTTCTCTGCCGTCTCAGCCGTTCACTGAGGATTCACAGCTAATTTCTACTAAAAACCTACCCATTCTCCAGCTAAAGATGGATTTATTTTTATTTTTAAACCTTTCACCTCACAGAATGGCAAGGCTTGACAGGATTATGCGTTTATTTTCGTCAGAAAGTTCATCCAGGGCCGAGTCAAGTTCAGCTTCAGAGTCCAGCAGCAGCTCGGTGCTAACAGAGCTAATATCAGAAGCAGCAGGGACAGAGAGGGCTCATCAGACCCTCGTAGTATTGTTGGAATAAGATTGTGAACTGTGAGTGATTAAACCCTACACATTGAGCTGTACAGTTCATGTCCGAAGTATATGCGTCCTGTGCACGCGGGCACACGCGACTGGACGCGCGTGTCGAGATGTTTTGAGGAGGAGCCTTTGGACGCTAGATTCAAAAACTGCTCTCTTAATGAAATCCTCCAGAGTGCGGCTTTAAGATTTTTTGCTCGTAATGATGTAGTTTTTTTCTGATAAAATGACCTTCATATAATCCTTGCTCCCACGCTTCCGTTTTGCAGGTGAACCAAGTGCAGCAAGACGAGAGTCAGTGAAGAAGAAGACTTCCCAGTATCTGATGTGTGCAGAGCAAATATCAAGTCAGCATCTGAGAAACAACATGGGTCAAGGATCAACACAGACTGTGGTGAGAAGGGGAAAATGCTTCGTTTGTCTCTGGCTGTTTGGGTTTTACACATTTTATTTGAGTCAGATGCTGGAAGACGTCCATTTACTTAAACAAGATGACATTTTAAACATGAGCTGATTTGTATTTGTTTTTCCCTCAAGGCCTTGGGGGCTCAGTGCTGCTCAGCTATAAGCAGAAGAGGGCAGCAGAGTCCATTTGATGATCTGACAGCTTACAGGGTGATAGGAGTCATAGATAAGGCAAGTTTACAGTTTTCAAGTCTCACAACCTGCAACTTTTTATTATCACCCACCATTGAAAGGTGAAAGGTGGGCAATACTGTTTTGCCTGCATTTTAATTTGACTGGTAGCAAAAAGTCACATGAACCACCTGGACAGATTTTAATAAAACACTCAGTAAGTGATTATTGAATGTACAACTACAACCGATCAACTGTAGGAGCCATCTCATTTCAAGGTTACCACTACAGCTTAGGCCTGGACGATACAGAAAAAAAGCCTATCGATAAAAAAAAATTCATATTGATCGATAATCGATATTATTGAAAATATTAAAACATGTAGAAAATATATTATAAGTGCAGCCCTGGTCATTTTATGTTATTCCTTAATTAATTAATTTTAATAAACAACACATAAAAATTGAATTCATTTTAAGCTTTTATTCAAACATTTTAATCAAACTGAGATCCGGTTGTCCTGAAAAATTAAGTTAATTGATCAGGATGAGTCGACAGCAGAGAGAGGGGGAAAACTTGTGTCATAAATATAAAAAAACAATCATTTTGAATTTTTTCTGACTAAAAAAAAAAAATGTTTGATAAGTTTAGACGCAGGAAAAGTGTTGACGGCTCATGAAATGCAGCGGTCAGCATGAGGCGCAAGACCCCCTCCCTCCTTTCCTCCCTCCCTCCCGTCTGACGCTGAAGCCTGGAGTTGGTTGATTATTTTGGGACATGATTGACAAATTAGCAACTCGGGACAGGTTCATCTGAATCTTACATGTGTCGGTGCGTCCTGAGTCCAGGCTTCAAGTGCTTCAAGTCATTTCGGGGTTGTCGCGTTTATCAGAAGCAAGTAATCCCAGTTTGGTTCGCTTTGTGCTGCAGACGGAGGATTTCTCCTCCTCTGTGGAGCAGAGACGCAGCTCGTCCTGCCGCTTTCAGCAGCTCAGATGATAAAACCAGCTGGTTGTGTTACCAGACTTGGTTTTTATCTTTTCTCTGCTAATTTTGCAAACGACCGTTGTTTGGTTTTTGTCGGACATTTGCGGTTGAACTACTGAAATTATTTTCGGAACAGTTTCCTTCACCGTGAGCTCATCTGTAAGTTACCTGCTCTGTTTTGGTCTGAGAGGGGAGGGGCTTAGTAACGGAGAAGCCTGGATCTGTGCTTCTGATTGGTTAGGAGTAAGTAATGACTCTAGTGTCACGTTACCCAGTTGGATGAAATGAAAAAAGACAGGAAACTCTTTTTATTTAACTTTTTATCGACCCGTTTTTTTTTTTTCTATCGAGCCTCCCGTCTATCCATAGATATACAGGTCCTTCTCAAAAAATTTGCATATTGTGATAAAGTTTCTGATTTTCTGTAATGTACTGATAAACATTAGACTTTCATATATTTTAGATTCATTACACACAACTGAAGTAGTTCAAGCCCTTTTATTGTTTTAATATTGATGATTTTGGCATACAGCTCATGAAAACCCAAAATTCCTATCTAAAAAAATTTGCATATCATGAAAAGGTCCTCTAAACGAGCTATGAACCTAATCATCTGAATCAACTAATTAACTCAAAACACCTGCAAAAGATTCCTGAGGCTTTTAAAAACTCCCAGCCAGGTTCATTACTCAAAACCGCAATCATGGGTAAGACTGCCGACCTGACTGCTGTCCAGAAGGCCATCATTGACACCCTCAAGCAAGAGGGTAAGACACAGAAAGAAATTTCTGAACGAATAGGCTGTTCCCAGAGTCAAGGCACCTCAGTGGGAAGTCTGTGGGAAGGAAAAAGTGTGGCAGAAAACGCTGCACAACGAGAAGAGGTGACTGGACCCTGAGGAAGATTGTGGAGAAGGACTGATTCCAGACCTTGGGGGACCTGCGGAAGCAGTGGACTGAGTCTGGAGTAGAAACATCCAGAGCCACCGTGCACAGGCGTGTGCAGGAAATGGGCTACAGGTGCCACATTCCCCAGGTCAAGCCACTTTTGAACCAGAAACTGCAGCAGAAGCGGCTGACCTGGGCTACAGAGAAGCAGCACTGGACTGTTGCTCAGTGGTCCAAAGTACTTTTTTCGGATGAAAGCTAATTTTGCATGTCATTCGGAAATCAAGGTGCCAGAGTCTGGAGGAAGACTGGGGAGAGGAAAATGCCAAACTGCCTGAAGTCCAGTGTCAAGTCCCCACAGTCAGTGATGGTCTGGGGCGCCATGTCAGCTGCTGGTGTTGGTCCACTGTGTTTTATCAAGGCCAGGGTCAATGCAGCTAGCTATCAGGAGATTTTGGAGCACTTCATGCTTCCATCTGCTGAAAAGCTTTATGGAGATGAAGATTTCATTTTTCAGCACGACCTGGCACCTGCTCACAGTGCCAGAACCACTGGTAAATGGTTTACTGACCATGGTATCACTGTGCTCAATTGGCCTGCCAACTCTCCTGACCTGAACCCCATAGAGAATCTGTGGGATATTGTGAAGAGAAAGTTGAGAGACGCAAGACCCAACACTCTGGATGAGCTTAAGGCTGCTATCGAAGCATCCTGGGCCTCCATAACACCTCAGCAGTGCCACAGGCTGATCGCCTCCATGCCACGCTGCATTGAAGCAGTCATTTCTGCAAAAGGATTCCCCACCAAGTATTGAGTGCATAACTGAACATCATTATTTGAAGGTTAAGTTTTTTTGTATTAAAAACACTTTTCTTTTATTGGTCGAATGAAATATGCAAATTTTTTGAGATAGGAATTTTGGGTTTTCATGAGCTGTATGCCAAAATCATCAATATTAAAACAATAAAAGGGCTTGAACTACTTCAGTTGTGTGTAATGAATCTAAAATATATGAAAGTCTAATGTTTATCAGTACATTACAGAAAATAATGAACTTCATCACAATATGCTAATTTTTTTAGAAGGACCTGTATATTGATATTGAATTATCGTCCAGGCCTACTACAGCTAACAGATATTTAGCTCAAATTTGATGTGAGAGTAGTTGAGACGCATTGCAGGAGATTTGACGAAAATGTTTATAACTCTTATCATTATTCAATTTTAAATTTCTGACATAAAAAGCAGCGAACCTTTAACTTGTATTTATTTTTTTATATTCTTTGACTCACAAACCCAATCATGGGGTATGATGAGTCTTTTATGAGTTCAAGGTGTCCTGTATAGAAAGTAAATTAGCTCTTGAAACACAGTAGCGTAATTAGTGTCAGAATTTCCCTCAAACGATCGCAGCCAGGTCAAGTTGACATCCATAACCCTGAGTCAGAATGAGGATCGTATCCATCTTCAGATTTCCCCTCCTTGTGTCCTTTCTCTCTTCTGCCATCCCTTTTATTGGAGGCAATAAAACATAATAGATTTACTAGATGTATGGCGAGGCCTAAGTGTGTGTATGTTTAGTGTCAGTTATGACTACCACAAGGTCAGTTTGGGTTGCCGGTCCTCTCAAACAGCTGCCGGTGAAGCAACTTCACCACTCAGCCATGAAATGACTTGGCACGCTGCTCAGAGAATGACACACAACATTGAATCTATGATGCTCATCCTGCACACACACATACAAAACTCGAAGGAAAATGTTGACACAAGACCAACATGTGTTATTCCACTGAGATGGACGCAGAATACACAGTTATACAGAAACTACTCAAGCGTAACACAAATAAACGTTAGGCAGCAAAAGTCTGGTCCTCTTCTCGTTCTCCTTTTCTAATTGCTTCTTTTAGTTTAAACAAGGACAGAGGGGACAGATGGCAAGAGCTCCTCACCCTACTCCTCCCCTTACCCCTTCTCTCTCTCTCTCCCCCCCCCCCCCCCCCCCCCCCCCCCCCCCCCCCCCCCCCCCCAACACCTCCCCCCACCACCACTTCCCTGATGTTGGTTCTTTAATTATATTAGCACCCTGGCTAGCAGTGCCACTCTGTTTACTCACAGCTCCATTCATATCCATTTAGCCTGCACCTGTTTGGTCCCAGTCAGGGTCACACACATCGCAACACATACACCAGAATATACACAAACACACATCAGAGCTCACATATGCTCAAGATCTCTCCTGAGACGAGCAAGGGTCCAGAAGAGCAATGGAGATGTCAGAGAGAGAAAAGGAGGGTGGAAAATGGAAGGGAATGAAGATATTTGGGGAGAAAAAAGGATAACATGTAGGAGCTGTAATGTTTTTGTTAGAATCTGTGTACTTTTGGATGATTTAGAGAGTAAATTGATGTAGCTGGAAGACACTGTGTTATAGGTTATTGCACTGTTATTTTTTGAAAAAAGATACATTTTGGGAGAAGCAAAAATGGTTCAAATGGATTTTATAGGGCTCTACTCTATTGTTTTAGACAGCACAGACCGTTTTCCAGGTGTACTTAGAGGACCTATATTTATCTTGCAGCGGCCCCTCTGTTTGACCCTGTCCAGTGTCCAGTCCCAGAAAAACACTATTTTAGAGGACAAACATTGAGTAATCTTAGAATAATTATCTCTGTTCAGACCTAACAATTAATGTAACTATTCCAACGCAGGTTCTTCTGGTCATGGACAAGAGAACACAGGAAACGTTCATCCTCAAAGTAAGTATCATTTGTGTGTGTTTCCATGCATCCTCATTGTCCTGACTGTAGGTGTGAAGTAGGGCTGGACGATATTAGGAAAAACTGCGATAGTCGATAACAGTGCTTAATATTGCGATATCGATAACAGATGCGATATATGAACAACCCCGTTTTCCCCCAGTAGTCCAGGTACCGGACACCGCAGCCCATCCAGCAACAAATTCATTCCAAAGACCTGCTAAAACTTTACTAATATGTTGATGCTGCATGTCCACTTAATGGGAAAAAGCTCTTCTGATCTATAAAAACTATGTTTTCTACCTCAACAGGATCCAAATCCAACACTAAGCAGCTAAATGAAAAATGTAAAAAGACTCTAAATACACACAGAGAAAAACACTGCAGCTATGCAATATGTTTCCTATCCACACAAGTCACCATTTAAATTAAAGCCCAAATGATTTCCTTTCTAACAGTTTGTGTTTCATCACTACGACAAAACTCAGTGAACCAGCTGCTGGAGAAAAGGAAAAACAACGTAATGAAGTCAGAATCAGAAATTCATTCAATTTAGGATCAGTTCAATGTTTTAACTTCATGTTTCTCAGAATGTCTCAACCTGAACATTTCATGGCTAAATGTCTGATGGAAAATCCTCCATTATAGACTCCTGTCTCTCTGATGGACTCCTGTCCCTCAGATGGACTCCTGTAGTTTGGTCTCTAGATCTTTGTCCTTGGCTAGATGTTCAATATTATTGGAAAATATTATAATGTACAAAGCTAATAAAATACCTGACCAATAAACATTTAGAAAATGTTTTAGAATAAATAGTTCTAATTTAAAAGGAACTGAAGTCTTTAAAAACCTGATGAGAACCAAAGAGAAGGAATTTAGTATTTCTGTTAACAGTATAAAATTATGGAAAGAATCAAGGTCATTAAATATATTTTAAAATGTTTTAAATCAAAGGTATGAGGTCATTATGAAAATGTAAATGAAGATTGGGTCTGAGACTAAGTTTGAAAGTTAGAACAGGAATGTGCTGGAAACGGATTTCATCTTCTTTCTTAGCTCCTTTTCATTCATATTAATTTTGTGTGTACATTCTGTTTGCTCGTTTTGAATGAAATTAATAAGAAGTTAGTTGATCATCATCTCAGCTTCTCTGAGTCTACTAACCCGTTTATAGATTTGAGGAGGAGGGGGGGGGGGGTGTCAGACCGGGAGCAGCACATCTGACCCACGTCGTGCTACAGTCTCCTCCTGAACTGTAGTTCTGTCATTAAATCCTCGTTGTCAGCGCGACATCGTCCTCGTTATTACAGCTGAGATCGGACTACAGCTGACTGCTGTTTTAGTGTCTGGAGCGAGTCGCTGCTAAGCGGCGTAGTTCTCCCCCACCACGTCTATATTTCGTACTTCTGGTTTAATGCGTTCATGTGGTTGAACCACAGGGAGACGTTCAGCTCCTCTTGTAATCCATTTTACCAACCCTTTATTCTTGCAAACACACAAGTGCACACACACACGCTAGCACGCACACACATACACACACAAATACAAACACAAGACACGCCGCTGTACTCCACGGTTGTCCTGCAGAGGACGTGTTTGTAGAACTTTGTCACATGATTGGTCACATATGGGAAGGGCTAACGTAAACAAAGCCGTCTGATTGGTCATATATGGGAAGGGCTACATTTGATTGGTCAAATACTTCCGTATTAACTTACAGAGAGTTGATTTATAGAACATATGGATACATTTCAACCCTTCATTTATCGCCGTTTTTGACGTCTTTTGCGATAGGCCTACCGCACGTCCTGTTATCGCGATAACGATACATTTTTGATATATTGTCCAGCCCTAGTGTGAAGTGTGCTAGAAGCTGTAATTGATTCTAATGGGCCAGTCTTTGTCAGCTCCTCTGCTCTCAGGTGTGAGATTTGTGCCAGATGCTAACGCACAGCACAGGCACAAATGACTACACACAGACATGCATGCACACACTCAATGTGGAGTTTTATGTGTTGCGCTGATAGATTTGTGTAAAGTCATGTGCTGTGTGTAGCTTGATAAATCCAGTGCCTTTGGGTTTCCATCGGCCATAACTGGTACTTTGTTAATGGAAAGTTTCTCTTTTGACACAATCTCCAACTAAATGCTCATCTTTTTCTTCCGTCTGTCCAGTCCCTCTGGATTGTCTCCTCTCTTGTGTTGTTAGGTTTGTATTAATAACTTTACTTTTAAGTGCTGGTCTCTGTTCTAATCACAGGGTCTGAGGAAAAGCAGCGAATGTGGGCAGGTTAAGAAGAACATCATGCCTTACTCTGTGCCCCACATGGTGCAGCTGAGAAAATGCATCCTCTCTGAAGACACTGTTTTCCTCCTGCTGCAGTATGCTGAAGGTAAACAATAGCAATGTACCAATCACAGGTTTATAGGTCAATTCAGATTTTTTTTAGCTCTGATCTGCTGATACCAGTTTCATCCAATCCTATTTTCTAAGAACTATAATTTTTGAAAATTTGACAGTGATCATAAAATGTTTATCACAAAATCATCTGTAATTAGGGGTGACGTAAAAAATCGATTCACTTTCAAATCATTGTTTTTACCTATGAAGATTCATAATGAATTCAAAATGTCCAAAAATTTATTCTTGAGAAGCGATTTCCAAACATTTTCCAGTTTTACTCGCTGTTCCGTACTGTTTGTCCTGCAACTACCCTTGTAGTCGCTGCAGCGAAGGGAGGGGAGGGTGCTACCAACGTTAGCTAACTAGCTTTAGATAAAAGTTTCTCTACTATTTTCCGGTTGTGAGAGGAGCATGTGCTGGGACACTGCTAAACTCCCCAACAGGAACAGCGGAGTTCTCTGGTCTCCATCCATCCATGACGAGCTGCAGGACTCAGCGCGGCTCAGCTTGTTATTACAGGAGGAGCTGCAGCCTGCTGTCTCTTAAATTTCATTTTCACATCTGGACCAGAAAACCCCATCGTCTCTGTTGGTAGTGTAACGGCGTCCCCATGGAACACATGCTCAACCCACGGCGCCTCCCACCCCCCGACTGACCAACTGCTGGCACGTTTGCGGGGAGGGGAGGGGGGTGGGGGGCTTTAAACTGGTGTCCCGGTCAAGAGAGGCAGCAGCTCAATCAGCACAATGCTCAGGACACAAAGAAAACAGTTCACACATGACAGAAAACAAAAGGACATTCAGATCATCAACAATACAAATGAAAATGAATCAGATGATAAACAGTAGTGTAGTTCAGCAGTCAGTAACAGAAATCATAGATCAGAACATTTACGTCCAGATATCTGAGTGTCTAAAATGTTTAAAGGGGTGGTTTTGTCAGAATCCATTTTTTTCAGGTTTTCATAGTTTCTAATAGGTCCCCCTGAGCCTGTCATGTAGGCCAAACATGAAAACTCTCTGTTCCCTGGTTATTTCAAGAAAAATATTTCAAAAATTCAAAGCCCTTTTATTCTTTTAATATTGATGGTTTTGGCATACAGCTCATGAAAACCCAAAATTCCCACCTCAAAAAATTTGCATATCATGAAAAGGTCCTCTAAACAAGCTATGAACCTAATCATCTGAATCAACTAATTAACTCAAGACACCTGCCAAAGATTCCTGAGGCTTTTAAAAACTCCCAGCCAGGTTCATTACTCAAAACCGCAATCATGGGTAAGACTGCCGACCTGACTGCTGTCCAGAAGGCCATCATTGACACCCTCAAGCAAGAGGGTATGAGACAGAAAGAAATGTCTGAACGAATAGGCTGTTCCCAGAGTGCTGTATCAAGGCACCTCAGTGGGAAGGAAAAAGTGTGGCAGAAAACGCTGCACAACGAGAAGAGGTGACTGGACCCTGAGGAAGATTGTGGAGAAGGACCGATTCCAGACCTTGGGGGACCTGCGGAAGCAGTGGACTGAGTCTGGAGTAGAAACATCCAGAGCCACCGTGCACAGGCGTGTGCAGGAAATGGGCTACAGGTGCCACATTCCCCAGGTCAAGCCACTTTTGAACCAGAAACAGCGGCAGAAGCGACTGACCTGGGCTACAGAGAAGCAGCACTGGACTGTTGCTCAGCAAATTTTGCATGTCATTCGGAAATCAAGGTGCCAGAGTCTGGAGGAAGACTGGGGAGAGGGAAATGCCAAACTGCCTGAAGTCCAGTGTCAAGTCCCCACAGTCAGTGATGGTCTGGGGCGCCATGTCAGCTGCTGGTGTTGGTCCACTGTGTTTTATCAAGGCCAGGGTCAATGCAGCTAGCTATCAGGAGATTTTGGAGCACTTCATGCTTCCATCTGCTGAAAAGTCATTTTTCAGCATGACCTGACACCTGCTCACGGTGCCAAAACCACTGGTAAATGGTTTACTGACCATGGTATTACTGTGCTCAGTTGACCTGCCAACTCTCCTGACCTGAACCCCATAGAGAATCTGTGGGATATTGTGAAGAGAAAGTTGAGAGACGCAAGACCCAACACTCTGGATGAGCTTAAGGCTGCTATCGAAGCATCCTGGGCCTCCATAACACCTCAGCAGTGCCACAGGCTGATTGCCTCCATGCCACGCTGCATTGAAGCAGTCATTTCTGCAAAAGGATTCCCCACCAAGTATTGAGTGCATAACTGAACATCATTATTTGAAGGTTGACTTTTTATATTAAAAACACTTTTCTTTTTTTGGTCGGATGAAATATGCCAATTTTTTTAGATAGGAATTTTGGGTTTTCATGAGTTGTATGCCAAAATCATCAATATTAAAACAATAAAAGGGCTTGAACTACTTCAGTTGGGTGTAATGAATCTAAAATATACAGTATGAAAGTCTAATGTTTATCAGTACATTACAGAAATAATTAACTTTATCACAATATGTTCATTTTTTTAGAAGGACCTGTATAGTGTAAATAGGGTAGGGCTAAGGCAACAGCCCTGCCTTGTTCCTCTCTCCAAATCAAATCTTTCTGATAGTGATCCATTAACCTTTACACGAGCCGTGGGTGATTTATAAATTGACCTAATGCAATTACCGTATTTGCCCGCATATAAGACGAGGTTTTTTTCATTGAAAATAATTTGAAAAAGTGGGGGTCGTCCTATTATCGCGCCCTAGTTTTTCCGGCGGAGGGCGCAGGCTTTTTGGTCAAAGCGGCAGGAAGCAGCTCAGACCGCGAGCGGTTCCAGAGGTCCGGGCCTGGCCTAGTTCAAAGTTACAGGTTTACTAGTACTGAGGATTAAAATGTCCAGAAAATGTCCAGACCCAGCAGGTGTTTTCAGCAGCAGACTGTACAGGTGAGGGCTCGCGTCGCTCGCTCGATTCACACACGCATTCTCCCTCAGAACCTCATCCGTCTCACCGTTCTTTATATGCACCCGACACACACACCTACACACACACACACACACACACTCCCTCACACATACAGCGGGTCTGCGTGTGTGTCTGCGCAATAATTGCGCAACAGCAGGTTTGTGTGTGCGCGCGATCATGGCGCAACAGTGGGTTTGTGTGTGCGCGCGATCATGGCGCAACAGTGGGTTTGTGTGTGTGTGTTTGCACGATCATGGCGCAAAAGCGGGTTTGTGTGTGTGTGTCTGCACGATCATGGCGCAAAAGCAGGTTTGTGTGTGTGTGTCTGCACGATCATGGCGCAAAAGCGGGTTTGTGTGTGTGTGTCTGCACGATCATGGCGTAAAAGCAGGTTTGTGTGTGTGTATCTGCACGATCATGGCGCAAAAGCGGGTTTGTGTGTGTGTCTGCGCAATAATTGCGCAACAGCGGGTTTGTGTGTGCGCGCGATCATGGCGCAACAGTGGGTTTGTTTGTGCGCGCGATCATGGCGCAACAGTGGGTTTGTGTGTGTGTGCGATCATAGCGCAAAAGCGGGTTTGTGTGTGTGTGTCTGCACGATCATGGCGCAAAAGCGGGTGTGTGTGTGTGTGTCTGCACGATCATGGCGCAAAAGCGGGTTTGTGTGTGTGCGCGCGATCATGGCACTGCAGCCGGATTGTGTGTCTGTTGTTCATGGCGCAGCTGTGTGTGTGTCTGTGCATTTTGCCGCAGCAGCGTGTGTGTGTGTAAACAAGCTTCCCCTACATGAAAACTCCATCTCAGCTCCACAACTGGATGTGAAGTTCATCAGTGTCTGATGATCGCGAAGTTGCACAATCTTACCGTGAAAGCTCCTGTCAGCAAAGGTGCGTTGGGCAGAGAGATCAGTACAGTGGACTGGTGGACTAGTTGTGTGCACCACTGTTAATAAGCAAATATTAAAGCAGTCTGGAATTATTAGTAGCATTAGTTAAATTTTCTCAAAATTTCAATAAAAATTGTTTCTTTAAAAAGTGATTTTAGTCTTTTTTTCTGAAGATTAGTCTTGAAAAGGGGGGGTCGTCTTATAATCAGGGTCGTCCTATATTCGGGCAAATACGGTAATCGATTTTGTATTAAACCCAAATTTCTCCAGTGTTGAATATAAGAAACCCCAGTCTACCCTGTCAAATGCCTTTTCTGCATCAAGGCTTACCAATGCAGAAGATATTTTATTTTTATGATATTTTTTATTTCTAATATTATCATGAGTCTGTCTTCCCACCACAAAGCCAGATTGGTCCTCATCTATCAGGTCAGGTAGAAATGATTTAAGTCGATTTGTTATAATGTTAGTATATAGTTTATAGTCTGTGTTTAGAATTGATTTTCATCTATAATTTTGGCAAAATTCTTTATCTTTTGATGGTTTTAGTATTACTGTAATTATCGCCTCCTGCCAAGAGGGGGGAGTAATGTTATTTGCCAAAATCCAATTGAAAGTTGTAGTAAGTAATAGTAATAAATCATGAGCAAACTTTTTATACCATTCTGATGGGAATCCATCACTTCCTGGTGTTTTGTTTGTTTTGGATCTCCCTAATGCTCTTTGAATCTCCTTCTCAGTTATTTGGCTTGTTAAGCATTTATTTTGTTCTGTGCCAATTGAGGGCAAATCTAATGTTTCAAGATAAGTTTTGATTGCATCCTGGCTTGTGGTTGATGTTTGGGTATAAAGGTCTTTATAATAATCTTTAAGAACGTTTTCTATTTCTTTGGGTTCATATTTCATTTGATTTGTTTTTGATTCCTCATTTTAGTAATACTGGATTGAGCTTGTTGTTTTCTAATTCGTCTTGCTAGCACAGGGTTTCCGCGCGGTAGTAAAAGATGGTAAAAGGTAGTAAAGGAAATTTGCTCAAATTAAGGCCCTTAAAAGGTAGTAAATTACTGCATTTGGTAGTAAAAAAAATTCTGACTTGGTAGTAAATTTCTGTCACAAAATTAAAATACTTAAACCTTCCCCATTCGTTTAACTAAAAACGGCTTTTTATCGTGCTGACAGGACAGCAGAACCCTGAAAGCTGTTGATAGCCTTGCACATGCGCACAACAGCTTTATTGTGCATGCGTGGTGTCAGGATAACTCATGTAGAAGCTAGCAAGTAGCACCATAAACAATGGGGAAAATGTAAGTTTTCCAAAATTTGGCTCGAATGCCCATTATTTCAAGGCTGGCTAAAGGCAGTCACGGGCAATGATCGAGAGGCTTTTTGTCAGGTGTGCCGAAAAACTATTAATTTGACGTGGAATGGGGGTGGCCATCATCCGGCTTTAGGACAGACTGTCCGGTTTTCAGGAGGCGTGTCCGCCGTCCGGCGAGCCCTTGAGACGGACGCTGGCTTTTGGCTGAATTATTTTCTTCACATGGTCCAGAGTCTCTGGTCCAGAGAAACAAATTGTGAAAACAAACAAACAAAAACCCTGGAGAGCTCTGCTCAGCGTGCGTGAAGTAACTCGGGGTGCTCTCCGCACTCAGCTGTGCCCCGGACACGCCTCCTCCTGGACCGGATAGAGAACTCGCGCTGCAGCTGAAACCTGAACCATGAAACAGGTCGACCAGAAACCGGAGCGGAGAAAAAAAAAACAGAGACCTCAGAGCTGTGCCATGTCGCGCCGTTATTTTGATTAAAAATCATTGTAGTCTGTAAGATCACTCACACGGTGACGGGGACGACACAGCGTGTCCCAGAACCGCGAGTCCACGCCACGGCACTAATTAAGATACACGCACCAGTTTAACTCCAGGGGGTCCAGGGTGGAGAAGCACAGAATGAGGAGATAAATCCCCACTAATAATCACACCTATGGTCTCTAATGACAAATGTAATGCGCCTAAAGTAAGCAAATCTGGTGATCAACAAGTAAAACTTTGTTTTTTATTTTACAAAAAGAGCCCTGAAGATCACGAGTAACAGATCCCTCTAACCTGTTATTTATCAAATATAAAATACTGGCATGATTTAGTTGACTTGAAAATATTACAATGTCCAAAGAGAGTAATATTCAGATAATGTTTCAAGAAAAAGTTAGTAGTTATAATTTGAAAGGAAGTGAAGTTTGTAAAAGGCCTCAATTTAGAACCAAAAAGAATTGAATATTTCTGTAAATGGGGTAAAATAATATAACAACCTTGGCAAAGAAATAAAAGAATCAAAATCATTAATATATTTAAAAATATATCAAACTGAGGGGTAAGGAATATGATTTTGTTTTATAAAAATGGACAGAAAATATTTTTTAACGTCTCTGCTCCTTTTCGTTCATCTTTTTTAGTGTTGATTTGTAAATTCTATTAAAGTGATACAAAAATAACAAAGTCTAAATGCAATTATGCATCCATATGATGTTTTTGTAACAGATTATTGGATGAAGTGTCAAATAAATATCAGAAATGTAACTGGTTAAAGCCCAAACCTAATCAGATTAGCCATGTTGACAAGGTTGATGCAGGCAGACCAACCTATCAGAAGCAGCCTGGGAAGAACAACATTTTTTTTAAAAACCTTATATTTTGGAAGAGTACAACAATCATACTATGTAATGGGTTTGATATGTTATAGTTTTTTTCTTTGGTCATCGCCGAAAAATGTCCTCCTTTTTGGTGTTGTGGAAATGGCCACCCTAAGTTACGGCGATCAAGTCTCACCGAACACCCAGCGTTCACCAACAGCGGATTCACACATGGGGCGAGCAGCTCCATATTTCGTTTTTTGGCAATGCACAGAGCAGCGTTCCTGCAACTTCGAACTCAGAAACCATGACAATTGTAAATAAAACACTGGCTTGTGAAGTCTAAAAGTGATTTTACTTTGTCTATATCCAGAGAAGACATATGTTCCAAGTCCTCTAGAACTGAGTTTGGAATGTTTGTGTCGGATGTCTTAGTCAGTGCTGCGTGGGTCAGTGCCCCCCCACCCACTACCCACCCCCCAAAAAAGGGCCGCTGCGTGATGTGTTGGTAGTAAAAAATGTTGTTGAGGTAGTAAAAAAGGTAGTAAATTCAGTTATAGGTTTCCTGTATAAACCCTGTAGCAGTCTAACTGATTTAGGGCCTGAGTCGTAGTAGTTTTGTTTCAAGTATCTTATTTTAAGCTAATTTTCTTGCTGAAGTAGGTTGTTGACTTTCTTCCTAATTATTATCATTTCCTTTTGGTTTCTTTGGTCCATTTAAATTTTTTCTTTTTGCTCCAATTGTCTCAATTCCTCTATAAGTATTTTATATTCTTTAACCATTTCTTTTTTTAATTTACTTGTAATTTAAATCAATTTCCCTCTTATTACGGCTTTTAATGCATCCCAAACTATAGCTGGGTTTACTTTGCCATTGTCATTTTCCTTCAAATAACTTTGCATTTCCTTCCTAATTTGATCTACACCTAGCACCACAGCACTTTTAATCCAGTCTGCTCCAGTCGGCGCTAGCTTTGCTTTTTACAAAACAATGGCGCTTTCTGCTGTTGTGGTTGTGTAATGACCCCAAACAACTAGACCCCGATTTTAAGACGACCCCGCATTTTCACATTTTCAATGAAAAAAAAAACTTGTCTTATATTCAGGTCAGTGTGGCATTTTAAAAATCCAGTCTACTTAAAGCAGCACTCTGGAGGATTTCATCAGGAGAGCAGTTTTTGAATCTAGCGTCCAAAGGCTCCTCCTCAAAACATCTCGACACGCGCGTCCGGTCGCGTGTGCCCGCATGCACGCGGCGCATATACTTCGGACATGAACTGTACCGCTCAATGTGTAGGGTTTAATCACTCACAGTTCACAATCTTATTCCAACAATACTACGAGGGTCTGATAAGCCCTCTCTGTCCCTGCTGCTTCTGATATTAGCTCTGTTAGCAGAGAGCTGCTGCTGGACTCTGAAGCTGAACTTGACTCGGCCCTGGATGAACTTTATGACCAAAATAAACGCATAATCCTGTCAAGCCTTGCCATTCTTTGAGGTGAAAGGTTTAAAAATTAAAATAAATCCATCTTTAGCTGGAGAATGGGTAGGTTTTTAGTAGAAATGAGCTGTGAGTCCTCAGTGAACGGCTGAGACGGCAGAGAAACACACGGAGCGTCCTGTACGACAGCGCCCCCTACTGGTACAGGTTTGGTCGATGCGCGTGCATGTTGAGAGAATGCAGACATTTGAATTTCATTGGCTGAAAAATGTCGGCGGCAAGAAATAATGGAAAGGGGTCTCTAGGAGGAAGGAGGGTCTTCATCAGAATGACAGATGTTGTGGAACTCAACCCATAGATCATAGTTTAGACCTGAAATATCATTTAAAACATTTAGAAAACTTTGATACAGAGAAAAATGCTCCAGAGAGCCGCTTTAAGTTTTGGGTTTTTTTTTAGATTAAAGGGTAATCTTAATCTAAAAAAGAACTGATGCACTGACTGAAAATAGAAAAAAAAATCTAAATTTTGAGCATCAAAAAGCTGGTCACCTTAAGCCAGTTAATCTTAGTCACCTGATTTCAGTCACTAACCCAATAAACTGGTAGACCCAGTAAATGATCCAAATTTTAGTTATCTGTTTAATCCCCTCCTCTTTTGCCTTCTTTCATCTTATCCCTCTTTCCTCTCTTCTGCCACCCCTCTCTTTGCCCTTGTTTCACACAGATGTTTTATTGAGATGGGTGTGTGTCACAGGTCATTATTCTGAATACCAGTTGGTGCCATGCATCCTTCTCACTCTTGGATGTGTATGTGGGCCATGTGCATAGGTGACTGTGTACAGTGCAATGCAGTCATATTTAACAGCCCTGTAACCTGTTCAATCTGGTGTACTCCATACAGTGTTCGGAATAATGCCGTTTAAAGTAACAGCGTTAGGTAACTCCGTTCTTTTATCGGTAACGGACTAATCTAACTAATTACCTTTTTTGTCATGAGAACGGCGTTTCCGTTACTGAGCGTGAAATGCGGTGCATTACTTTTATAATGTTCTCTCCAACAATGCATCCGTAGGTTCAGTCCTCTGAGCCTTATTTAAAACAATAGGAGCTGCTGTCGGCCATAGCCGCACTAAAAACAGGCCCAAACAGTTAAAAACAACCTAACAGAGCTGTGTCCTGCTCTCTGTCACACCTGCAGCAGTACGTTTCTCTCTCTCTCTCTCTCTCTCTCTCTCGCTCGCTCGCTCCGCCACGTTTCCCCATCAGCTGTTCTCACGTGCCTATCGCTGTTTTCACACAAAGCAGAAAAGGACAGCGTCTCAACTTCCAAGCAGCCTCAGAACATACGATAACCAAACTACAGTATTACGGTATAAATTGATGAAATAAACTGTGTACTCTGAACGCACCGTCCCCATTCACAAACTGCTAAGCACACACACAAACGGAGATGCAGCAGGGTGACTCTGGAGCATTAGGATGAAAAGTTTTCATCTTCAAGGTGGAGATTTTTCCACTCAAACTCATTGAGTTAAAAGATCAGAACGTGTTTGTGAGGTATCATTCTGTCCAGGAGTTTCTGTTTCTTTTAAATTTACTCATAAAAACTGCTCAGAAAAATCCTAATTCTTTGATATACCACTTTTGTTTAAAAATAGTAACGCAAAAATATTTTTCCCAG
>SSNR01000523.1:95741-107902 GCA_006937965.1 Callopanchax toddi
ATATACTTCGGACATGAACTGTACAGCTCAATGTGTAGGGTTTAATCACTCACAGTTCACAATCTTATTCCAACAACACTACGAGGGTCTGATAAGCCCTCTCTGTCCCTGCTGCTTCTGATATTAGCTCTGTTAGCAGCGAGCTGCTGCTGGACTCTGAAGCTGAACTTGACTCGGCCCTGGATGAACTTTCTGACCAAAATAAACGCATAATCCTGTCAAGCCTTGCCATTCTGTGAGGTGAAAGGTTTAAAAATAAAAATAAATCCATCTTTATCTGGGGAATGGGTAGGTTTTTAGTAGATATGAGCCGTGAGGCTGATATGCAAACAGAGAAACACACGGAGCGTCCTGTACGACAGCGCCCCCTACTGGTACAGGTTTGGTCGATGCGCGTGCATGTTGAGAGAATGCAGAAATTTGAATTTCATTGGCTGAAAAATGTCGGCGGCAAGAAATAATGCAAAGGGGTCTCTAGGAGGAAGGAGGGTCTTCATCAGAATGACAGATGTTGTGGAACTCAACCCATAGATCATAGTTTAGACCTGAAATATCATTTCAAACATTTAGAAAACTTTGATACATAGAAAAATGCTCCAGAGAGCCGCTTTAAGTATTAAAGTCAGAATATTACAGAAAAATGTCCAAATGTTGAGAGAGAAAAGTCCTAATAATGTTTAATGAACAAAATATAAATTACAAGAATTAAAGCAGCACTCCGGAGGATTTCAGCAAGAGAGCAGTTTTTGAATCTAGCGTCCAAAGGCTCCTCCTCAAAACATCTCGACACGCGCGTCCGGTCGCGTGTGCGCGCGTGCACGTGGCGCATATACTTCGGACATGAACTGTACAGCTCAATGTGTAGGGTTTAATCACTCACAGTTCACAATCTTATTCCAACAACACTACGAGGGTCTGATAAGCCCTCTCTGTCCCTGCTGCTTCTGATATTAGCTCTGTTAGCAGCGAGCTGCTGCTGGACTCTGAAGCTGAACTTGACTCGGCCCTGGATGAACTTTCTGACCAAAATAAACGCATAATCCTGTCAAGCCTTGCCATTCTGTGAGGTGAAAGGTTTAAAAATAAAAATAAATCCATCTTTATCTGGGGAATGGGTAGGTTTTTAGTAGATATGAGCCGTGAGGCTGATATGCAAACAGAGAAACACACGGAGCGTCCTGTACGACAGCGCCCCCTACTGGTACAGGTTTGGTCGATGCGCGTGCATGTTGAGAGAATGCAGACATTTGAATTTCATTGGCTGAAAAATGTCGGCGGCAAGAAATAATGGAAAGGGAGCTCTAGGAGGAAGGAAGGTCTTCATCAGAATGACAGATGTTGTGGAACTCAACCCATAGATCATAGTTTAGACCTGAAATATCATTTAAAACATTTAGAAAACTTTGATACAGAGGAAAAATGCTCCAGAGAGCCGCTTTAAGTCGTATTCAATTTGCAACAGACTGATTAGGAGTATACTTCCAACAAATTACAATTACTACTTTTGAGGCTTATATTTTAGTAGGCTGCATGAAATAGCCCTTAGAGACAAAAATCTCAAATATCAAACTTAAGACATTTCTCTGCTGAAAAGTATTAGATTTTTCACTTGAGAGAGAAAATGGCTTTCTAAAAACAAAAATAAATTTAGTTATGATCAAAAGTGAGTTTGACATCTCTGTTCTGATTTGTAATTTATATTTGTGTTAATTTTGCACATATTAAATAAAAAAATTGCAGCCTGTAGAAAATGTTAACTGTTATGGATAAAATCATCTCCGTTAATTAAACTGATCTCACACCAGGTGTGAAACGTCCTAATAGTTTAACACTTGTTCCCATGTGGATTGTTGGATGTAATACACATTACCTCTCAGCAGGGTGTGTGTTAGACTGCTGTGAAATTACAAACAAATGTTTGACTCGAACAACTTCCTGTAGCTTTTTCTGGTAACTTTTAGGTTAAATTCAGTCATAACATTCTTTTATCCATCTCTTAATTCTATTATATTTCTAGATTCAAACATGTGAGTAAGTGTGTGTGTGTGTGTGTGTGTGTGTGTGTGTGTGTGTGTGTGTGTGTGTGTGTGTGTGTGTGTGTGTGAATACACATTGATGCAGTGTGTGTGTGCGTGCGTACGTGTGTCTGCTGCCCTTGTTATGTATTGCTGTTTATCCAGACAGGGTCAGCTCTAGCAATGGCTTCATTCCTGATGACAGATTTATGACTGTTTGCCAGAAACCTAGCAGGGGGCCTGCTGTGACTGAATGAGCCTGTGTGTGTGTGTGTGTGTGTGTGTGTGTGTGTGTGTGTGTGTGTGTGTGTGTGTGTGTGTGTGTGTGTGTGTGTGTGTGTGTGTGTGTGTGTGTGTGTGTGTGTGTGTGTGTGTGTGTGTGTGTGTGTGTGTGTGTGTGTGTGTGTGTGTGTGTGTGTGTGTGTGTGTGTGTGTGTGTGTGTGTGTGTGTGTGTGTGTGTGTGTGTGTGTGTGTGTGTGTGTGTGTGTGTGTGGGTGTGTGTGTGTGTGTGTGTGTGTGTGTTGTGTGTTTGTGGGGTGGTGTGTGTGTGTGTGTGTGTGTGTGTGTGTGTGTGTGTGTGTGTGTGTGTGTGTGTGTGTGTGTGTGTGTGTGTGTGTGTGTGTGTGTGTGTGTGTGTGTGTGTGTGTGTGTCGTGCGCGTGCGCGTGCGCGTGCGCGTGCGCGTGCGCGTGCGCGCGTGCGCGTGTGCGTGTGTGTGTGCGTGTGTGTGTGTTGGAAGGAGGACAGCTTGTTTTTAAACACACATATTCACACCCAAAAAACCCGGGTGCGTACTTGGAAAATATGGTGACGGGGTATTAATCTGTTTATCCTGCACTCGTGCTTATTTATTTTCTCACCGTTTTGTCATTACCGATAAACATCAGATGGGTAATGTTTTGTTCACTGATAAGAGGGAAAAAATAAAAGCTGTTGAGTTTTTTTTGCTCAAACACAACCTACTTTAAGCAGAAATGGGAAACATTTGTTTTGTTTAGATGGAAGCAAAGCCAAAAGTGATTGTCTTGATCATCTAAGAAAAGGGAAATTCAGTTTTCTTCCTCTCTGAGGCAACACGGCAGTTATACTGAGGACTCCATCGTCCTTGTTCTGTGATCCTTTTACCTGGTCAGTGGTGTGTGATCTAATGGAAGATAAAGTTTAGTTCCCCTTTTGACACTGTGCTGTCATTACATTGTTTTCAAAGTCCTTTCAAGGAAGATATAATGTGACAGTACTTCTGCTTTACTGCTGACTAATATACTTTTACCACGCAATTAAGATGCATGACAGGTTTGTTTCAGGGTTTTTCTGAAGAGAAAATCTATTTGATTTTAATATTTTCTCCTAAGAAAGTCAAAAAGTCCAGAACATGTCTTAAAAGCAGGCAACTATGAAGATGCACACTATCTGGTTTTGTAGTAGCTGCATAGAAGGAATTTTTGTCTGAATCTGGCAAACTTCATTGGTTATAAGTCCTAAACTCATTTCCTGTACATTTACAGAAAAAACTTGTACCTAGACTTTAAAACTGTCTGGAAAACCATAAAAACAAATTCTCATATCTTGTTTTGGTCTTTTGACTTTGCTGGATGTTTTCTTTATAATATTTCTGTATGTTTGACTGTCTTATGTAAAAGACTCAGTTGTTTTGACTGTTGAAAGGCGTTTTACTGGTACACTTGCCATGAGGCATTATATGCCAGCCTTTTCTTTACTTCCTACTTGAACATACTTCCTCTTTTCACGACTACTGACAGTTACATTTTTAGGGAAGTCTGTCTAAAGAGGAGAAGAGAGAAATTTCCTTATGAGCTGCCACGATGGGTGAGAAAAGTGATTAAGATACAAAACAGAGGAGGTAACTGCTTTGTTAAGGGAAAAGGGAAGATTATTGTATTCACTTAAAAGAAATTCTCAGAATCCTCATGTTTTTTTATTTACTGCTCAGGAAAGAAACTTCCAGGTAGATTTCCAGATATTCTAATTAACACATCATACTGTAACAGTGGACTCTGGATAACCCATGGCCCGTGGATGCAGTTAATTCTCCCTTCCTGTCCACTTTTTCTCTGTCACCTTTGCTCCCTTCCTCGCTCTGACAGAGCAGTAAGTGTAGCCAGCTCCACTGTACTTTCCCTGCAGCTCTTTTGACATTAATCCATTGTGATGACATCGACCTTGCTCTGAGACTCAATGTGTGTGTGTGTCCAGTTTCTTCCCCCAGCTCATAACTACACAGGTATCAGTGGTCCGTTCAATGACGATCTTCTCTCCTTGGCTGTCAAAACACTGGTCCTGGGGAGCCCTGAAGACCGTTTGCTCAGTTGTTTTTGTGTTTGTGTGTATGTGGAACGTGTAAGTCGTATCATTGTCCTCTCCAACCTTGGCTGCAAGAGAGCTGCACAGGGCCCTGGAGTTCCCAGCAGCCTCCAGGAGATGATGGGTCTTTGTCTAATATGCTCCCCCAGCTGAGGAGCCTGGTCCCTGGGCACACACAACCATGACCCTGGGTCCTGGCCCCTCTGGGTGACCAGGCGCCCCACCCTCTGGAGAGCAGAGAAGCTGAGCAGGATATGAGGCCATCTGGTATCCAGTGGAGCTCCCAAACAGCAGCTCCTAACAAATGTCACTGTGTCGTTCTGCTGCGGACGCCCCGTAGCATTCAGTCATCAGAGCTGTTGGATCAGAGTTCAGCTGGAGTCAACAAATTCACCTTTAGAGGACTTTGTCATCTTTATCTTCAAGAAAATGTATCACTTTTTGTTCATTTTTTGTATTACACAAGACACAGCAACAGAGATGGTCATGGTTCTGTTTTAAACCTGGGACTTTATTTTATTCAGTCTTTCAATGTTTATAGCAAAATAACATTTATTTTATAATTACTGTTCTAAATTGACAATCAGCCCCAATTTTAATTAATTTAATTCCCTATGATCCAACTAAAATATCCTACTTAAAAATGACCCTTTATTTACTGACACTCCACCTATTAAAATACTTAAATATGATAAATATAACAATCATGTAAAGCAGATAGCCAGTAAAAACAGGAATAAAGAATACTGAATGTGTTTTCTGTAACCAAGTGTTCCTGCTTCCATCACTTAGTGTGTGTGAGTGTGTGTTTACGTTGGAGGTCAGGTCATGCAGATGGTGTGAAGTTGCAGCACAGACGGTTTCCTCAATTTAACTGCTTTTTATTATGCAAATCGTCCTTTTACGAGACACACACTTTGTACGTGTGTCTGTGTGACTGTGTCGATGAATTTATTCTCATTTTGAATTAATTGTATAAATTTGTGTTGTATTTGAGATAGTACTAGACATTTGGAAGCCCTGTTTAATGAAAAGGATTTAAGAGCAGAATATTTTGAATGTCTGATCATATTTATAATCAGTAAAATATTTTTAATATAAATTAGTTTCTTTTTTTGACTTTGTTTTTATCTGTGCTTTTTAGATGAATAATATTTAGATTATTTTTGTGTATGTGTTCAGAGGTGGGAGGTATCAATGAGGAGACGACCTCGTGTGATTGGTGGAGTTTGGGCGCTATCCTGTTTGAGCTCCTGACTGGCACGGTGAGTCAAAAGTACCAAAAGCAGTTTTTTAGTCATTGTTCCTAAGACGTTGTGGGATGACTGTAAGTATCTTGGCCTTAAACTCTCATACACTCTTTATGGTCACTCCAGCGTGTGTGTGTGTGTGTGTGTGTGTGTGTGTGTGTGTGTGTGTGTGTGTGTGTGTGTGTGTGTGTGTGTGTGAGTGAGTGAGAGAAAGTGGGTAGAGTTTGTTGTTAGGTTTTTTTGTGTGTGTGAGTTGCGTCTTGGCTGTGGTCTCTTGCTCCAGTTCTCGGGGAAAACCAGGGGTGTCGGTGTGACTTTCTCCACCAGCCTGAGCTCCATCTGTCGGGCCACAGGGTCACCTCTCCCCGGGCCTCTCTGCTGGCTCCTGGAGCATCACTGGGCTTCAGGCATGCTGACCTCAGATTAGCAAGCAAGGTGAAGACCTGGGCAGCTCAGAGTACTGCAGCTTGACTGGTCCAGGATCACAGGGACCATTTTTCAAGACAGTCTAGGGAGAAAGGAACCAATCATCTCCTTTCTGTTCTTGTTTTTCAGACAACAAATACATAAATGCCCCTTCTAATCAAAACTTATACGATAAGCATTCAAAGTGGGTGCAGTGTCCCATCAATTCTTCATTGTCTACTAAATTTGAATAAATTGTGATTGCCAGTGGGCATGTTTTTATATCACCCATCATTGTTGGGTTAGTGTTATTATGTTTAACAATACACAGTTACTTACCTATGAAGAAAAACAAACAAAAAGAAGAAAACTCCGCCACACAGATGTCTCCTTTGATGATTATGTCTTTGTACGGCTCTGGCAAGAATACAAACGCACATAGTGTCTTTTGATCCTTGCAGGATAAGATCTCGCCTGGAGCTGTCTTAACTGCTGCTAGGAACACAGCCAGAACTCCTGCAGCACATATCAGGGGAGTGGGAGAGACAGCAGCTCTAACTGTTGGAAAAAAAAAACACTTTATGGCTTTTACTAGCTGCACACACAGTGCATTTCCTTTTTCTTTATAATTGTAGGTGGCATGCAGAGATTAGTAATCATTGTCAATTATTTCAACAATAGCTCCATGTTTCGTGGTTCTAAAAGCAGATCTTGTTTCTGCTTTCTCCCATCACTGTTTTCCTGCACAAACTTCCATTCTGTCCTGGTCAGGTTTTATTTTTGGAAAAACAGCTATAAAGGCTGACCAAAAACACTAATGTTTTTATTCTTTCTGTGATTTTCACTATGTCGGACTCCCACAACAGTTCCAAGAAAGAGCAACAGCAGTGACATCATTGCCTTGTTGTTTGTGAGATCAATGTTGTTTCAGTTGCTCCCACTCTTTGGTCTTGTCCTAGCTGTCCAGTTCTGATGCTTTAGCGCTGACTTTGTCTCAGCGGGTGTCTGAACGCTCTGTGTTTAACATCGATGGTTATCTGTCCCTCTTCTTTCCACTCCTCCTTCCCTCTGCAGTCTCTAGCTCGCTGCCATCCAGCAGGAATTGGCCGCCACACAGCGCTCAACATCCCCAAGTCTGTTTCAGAAGAGGCCAGGTCTCTGCTGGAGCAGGTGAGAGGTCAACTCAGCACTGCTCAGTATTTTATATTATATATAAAATGTTTCATATTTATTATGAGCTAGATTTATTAAGTGCTCTAGTCATGAGGGAACTTTAAAATTTTAGAAAAGTAAAATCCCCTTTGGAGGTTGCAGTTCATTGATTATCATATCATATAAATTAGATTTTGTCAGATATAGTCACTAAAACTATTTTTTCCTTTTATTTCGTTTTTAAATATGCAAATGTAAGCATTTACTGCCATTTTTCCACCCCACATCTGCCGTATTAAATCCATTTGAGAAGCCTAAAGACCAAACATTTATTAAGTTAAAAAAGGCAGTTTTAGGTGGATATCTTATAGTTGAAGTGACTGTATTTGATCACTTGTCAAAGTACAAAATGCCTGATATGTGAATTTAAGTCACTTTGGAAAAAGTGTCCATTAAATAGGTAGACATAAACATTAAATCTTACTTTAAAGGCTAAAACTCGTTTTAAAAAGTACAAACAATTTATGAATGTTAAAAAAAGGGGGGGGGGGGGGGGGGTCTATTTTAATCATTTACATTTTTAAGTATTTTAGTGGTTTTTCATCCCTTTTAAAAGGGTTAAACAACCTTTTTAACAATTTGTAAGATTTAATGCAACATTTTTTTA
Source organism: Callopanchax toddi (assembly GCA_006937965.1). Lineage (NCBI taxonomy): Eukaryota > Metazoa > Chordata > Actinopteri > Cyprinodontiformes > Nothobranchiidae > Callopanchax > Callopanchax toddi. Next base: position 103,553 of record SSNR01000523.1, read on the forward strand.
CAGTACAAATATTGTCAGTTTAAAGGTATGAAATTTAAAAATTACATTATTGTAGTAGAAGATTTTGCAATACTTTTACAATACTATAATGAAATCTTTCAACTTATCAATTTTTCATAACTAAATGCATTTCAAAATTTGCAGGTGATCAAATTCAGACAATATTCAATCAAAGAATTCTGATATTTTTTCTTTTCCTTTTGTGAATGCACCATTGGCAAGCAGTAATAAATAAAAATGTTTTTATTTTTCCAAGTTTTTGAACTCATCATCAATGAGCAATAATTCACACTAGCAATGATGGAGCTCAGATGTGTAGTCGTCAACTTTCAATTTACTTAGAAATAGAAACATTTTATATATATATATTCTGGTAATTAGATCTGTTAAATTTGATATCTGTATTGAGATCAGTAAACAATAATCATTACAACTTTACTAATAACTTCCAGAAATTTTGCTTGATCCTAATATTGTTATTTTCCACCTTGTAGATTATATATATATATATATATATATATATATATAGATATATATATATGTATGTATGTATATATGTATGTATGTATGATGAACTTATATATGCATGATACGTTTTTGGAATCAAATTTAGACTTCTACATTCATTAAATGTCCCCCTCATAAATATTTCCATCCTCTAAATGGATTTTTCTTGGCTGAACTTTTCCATTAAAAATATTTCCTTTGTAGAAGCAGCATTTTAAAGTGCTGGTTTTCTATTACCTTGGGTTTTGCTCAACAACTAGTCTTTATCTACGGAGCCCGTCTCATGACATGGTGGAAAAATAAATAAATTGTGGCCACGAAGTAACTATAACGTGCGCACGAAATATTAATTTGTTCCCACGAAATAATAATTTGTGCGAATGTTAAACATATTTCGTTCCCACGAAATAATAATTTGTGCGAACGTTAAACATATTTCGTTCCCACAAATTACTATTTTGTGGGAACGGAATAGTATTGATGATATTATCCCGCAGTGCACTCTCATTTCCATCTGCACCAGCCGTGATAACGATCTACCCACTGATGTTTGAGTGCCTTTTCTAATTCAGTTCTTGTCATGTTTACCTATCTTTGTCACTTTGTCATGAGCTGTATGACTTGTTACACAACTTTCAAACTTTCTACCACACGTTTTGTTGCGTGGAGTGGTAAACTCGTGTTTCTGCAGGACGCGCAGCCCTGTGTGGCAGGATGAGCATGATTGCTCCTGGTTTTATTGGCTACACCTGTAGCTGTTTTAGTGATTACTAAGGCCAGCAGGTTGGATAAAAGCCCTGCCAAGGTGTGCTGGTGGATTCACAGTTCAGCTCACCTGTGTGCCTGGGATCGGCTGCTGGTGCAGCAGCGGGAGGTTGTCAGGCACTTGGTTGCCATCTCCTCTGGGGGGGTGGGGTGGAGGGGGGGTGTAGAGATGGCGTTGGCTGGTGAGTGTGTACATGTGTGCGTGTGCTGTTTTTCGTCCCTCAGTGTGATAACACCATTATGCAGGTGTGAGCGAGCAGCCCAGGGAGTGACCGCCCTGGTCGAGCCAGGAGGCTGCTGTTTTGCCTGTGGGGACTTCCTCTTCTCCTGGTTTCGTCTCCAGCACAGTGGAGCAGCGCTGCAACCTCCAAGCCTCTCAGACATTGATTGGGACTCCGCTTGCTGCCGGATCAGTCCAGTCCAGTAGCAGCTGGCAGGTCAGCTGGACCACGGCAGTTCAGCTTCTGGACTGCAGGACTCTATGGAGCCGTGGGACGGACGCTGGTCCCGGACAATTTATTAGAGCGTACCGGTGCTCGTGAGGGCTTGTGTGCGTGTGTGGGGAACAGTCGGGAGAGGAGGACTAACAAGATGTCATTAACCATTATTTCTTTCAGTGGAGCTCGCCAGGAGGAGGTGGAGCCGGGCCCTCTGCAGAGGGAGCAGCACCTAGGGTGGGTGTGGTGTGGCGCACCCTCAGGTTTGTGGTCTGCTGCCCTGCAGGGTTCTGCCCCCTGCTGGTGGATCCCCACTGTTTGGTTGGGGCTTATGACTAGTTTTGTTTTATTTGTAAATAAACCCATTATTTTAAACATCCTTGGTCCTGTCTCCTTGGGGTAAACATGAGCCTTAGTGCTCCTTATTAACATCCACTCTGTCACACCTGCACACAAATCATGGCACTTTTAAAGTAGAGCTGATTGATAAAGGGCACACGATATTTTAAACATAAAACCAGAGTCCAATATCTCCACCAATATCCTGAAATGTCCCCAGTAATTCTTCTATCAGGGTGCAGACAAAGAGCTGCATCCCCGCAATAATACGTGCAGCCACAGCTGACCAGTGCTGCCCTGCTGTGCGTGGAGTCCATCCCGGTGCGCACGAAATACTAATTCGTGTGCACGAAATATTAATTTTTCCACCATGTCGTGAGACGGGCTCCGTATTTATCAGAATTCACAAGTAAAGTATTAAAAGTAGTCAAAATAATGGCTTTTAACAAAAACTGCCGTGTCAGTGCTCCAGGAGGATTTCAGAATAAAAGCGGGCATTTTAACCACCATAAATGATTAGGAATGTATAGCTTTTTCAGACAGATTATAGCAGATAAACAGCTGTTCTCTAGTCCTGATGGACATGTCCTTAATAACACTGTTGGAACCCTGCTGATGTCTTCAAGCTAACTGTAAATCCTCCAAACTGCTAATCTTTAGATGTATATTAATGTGGTTTTGACTGGAATTTTTGTTCTGCTTAATGTGACACAAATCTGAGCAGTTTTTATTTATTCATAAACACCTGATGACTATTTGTTTATACATGTTCTTTTTTTCTCAGTATTTTTTTCACTATGTCATCCGTCTGTTCTGATGTTTGGTGTTTCTGTACAGCTTCTCCAGTACAACCCAACAGAGAGGCTGGGAGCAGACGCTGGAGGGATCGATGATATCAAATCCCACCCCTTCTTTGCTGGAGTGGTTTGGGCCAAATAAATGAATTGCATTGTGGAACTGTGAAAAACAGAGGGGCATGATGGTAAACTGGATTTCCAGAATGAGCTCCTATGCAGTCGAAGTCGCAAATACAGTCAAATCAGATTATGCCTCGTTTTTCAAATAACACATGCTCTAATTTTATACCAAGTTTGTCATGAAGCAGTATTCTTTATCCTTAGTTTTGTGAAAGGAACACTTTACACACATGTGAGCAATGATTTACTACATCATTGTTGCTTTGACACTCTTTATGCAGTATCTGAAGTCAAAGGATATAAATGTCTAACAGGTATCCTCTGTCTTCTCATGTTTTCACTGCATTAATCAAGTACTGTAACAAAACCACTGACACAGGCTTAAATCATCTGTCCTTAAAGGGAGATTTCAATCATTTCAAACTCAAAGTGTGTTTTGGTGTGAAAGCTTTAAATAATTACTGGAACTGGATAGCTGCAGTTTGGAGAAATACAGTAGTGATTTATCCTTCAGGACAGTTTACACAAAAAACACACTTCAAAATGACAAAAAATCCCTTTCAGATCCCTGTGCACTAAATGAGTTTCCTCTGTGAAACTCATCAATCTTCATGAATTCACTGACATGTAAACTGCATTTTTTTTTTAAATGTATACACTTTTTTATTTTTGTTGTTGTAAACCAGCCTACAAACAAGTGAGCAATATCTGAGCAAAATATTAAGAGGTAAGAAATGGTTGTTGTTTACTTTAGTCCTGGTGAGATTAGATTATTTATTCATCTATAGCAGGTAAAATGCTCGTAGGTTAAATGTGGGGTGTGTGTGTGTGTGTGTGTGTGTGTGTGTGTTACATGCATTTTATTTTAGTGAAAATGAAGGATGAGGCCACAACTACATGTTTGTAAGCAGCCCTTTTATAATTTGATATTTATTAATGATCTGCCCAGCATTTTGTTCATGTAGGATTATGATTTATGTAAAATATTGAAAATGATGAAAAAAAAATTGAACAATACATTATGCGTGTTGTAAATATCTTTTTAAGGATGTGGAGTTAAATGTGCACCCAGGTGTCAAAACCTTTATTTTGTCCAACGTGGATCAGATCCATGTTTTGTTTTCTCTTGTTTTATCCTAGTAGCTCATCTTTACCACGCAGATCCTTTCTGATTTTATATTTACTGCGACTGGTTTACATTTTTATGGTTGCTGTTTTTGCCATGTATCACTTCCTGCATCGTTATTAGAGGATTCTAAGAATTCTGGCAACACAATAAGCATGATAACACAATGTAAACTACAGCTTCATGTGTCAAATGCTATACTTGTTTCAATCAGACATATTGTCAGCAGATTTCTTTTTTTTTTTTTTTTTTTTTTTTT
>SSNR01000523.1:140905-165510 GCA_006937965.1 Callopanchax toddi
AAACAAGACCTTAAATAAAAGCTGTTCACTGACCCTCCTTTGGCATTTCTGGTGCCAATTAGGAAATAAAACACAAGAAATGTGTTAACAGCAGGTTAATAGGTTAGCCATCTTTACATCAGCTGCAGATGAAGATGACTTGTTAGATCCAGGGTTGCCTCATCACTTGAATCTTCATTCCTCACATTATTGCAGGTGGAGTGACTATTGTAAAAAAAAGCTTTCCCTCAGCACTTTATTAATTTTTAAAATGGAGTCACATTATAAATGTGGTTTCTCTGGAGTCTTATAAACTCCAATGTTCCCTCATTCTTGTCTTGTGTCTGAGACATTATGTTTCTCCAAACCATACTGTAGCTTATAAATAACATGGTGAAATATATGGTTTTAACAGTAAATTTATCTTAAACTGTAATACTAACACAACTTCACTACAGCATTCATTTCAACCAGTAATCATTTCATCCCTATGCAACATTTTACTTTATTACAGCCGATTTTACATGCTTAGAACTTGTTTTTAGTTTCATAAACAACAAAAAATGACATGAGATGAACTTTTGGGTTTCAGTAATAAAAGGAAAAGTCATAGGAATAAACGTATTAAATTAATTTTTAAATTGATCTGGGAAAACATCTAAAAACATGGTGCCAGAAGCTAATTGATGTGTTTTTAGAATAAAAAGCCAGGCATCAATTTTATACTTGTTTTGACAATAAAACATTTCTGAAATGGAAGAATGTTGGTGCTGAATGTTTTTATGTTTTATTGAAAAAGGGACATTTGTAAAATTTGTATGACTTTATTGTACCCAAAATACAATTTGACTGAGACACCGACCCCAGATCAATAAAATGAATGTTATTACGCTCTATAACCCATCATATTTTAGATGTAAGATCTCTACAGATAAGAGTAAAGGTCTAACTGAATGTCCTCCTGGTCTGATTTTAATTAACGGCTGTAATACTACATGTTAAAGGGAGTTCATTGCCCTTGTGGCTTCGGGCTGTCTCACATTTTAATCTGATCAGAACAAAGCAGCTCTGTTTCTTAGCCCGGCTCCTTTACCCGAATGAAAATGTTCAGCTCTGTTGTCGTAATGAAGTAAGTGTGCAGATCGTTCTGTGTGCGAGCACAAAATCAGTTTCTGATTTCTGTTCCAGTCACAGATTAACTACAAATTGGCCCTTAACGTTTAACTTATCTGTTGAAGCGATCACTGACCTGATTAAAGCACTGAGCTCCCTCCACCTGCTGTGGTTACAAACTGGGATCTTATTTCTGCCACATGACAAAAACAGCTGGGTCACTGATGGGTCACTTTCAAGACTTTTTATTTATTCTTAATAAGTGACATAAAATTTTAAAAAATGTTTAAAAAAATCTAAAATAATTTAAAAAAAATGACCCTCATGTTTTTTGTTGAAAACATGCAGAACATTCTAACAGTTTCTCATATTTTCATGCACTATTGAAGTTGAATTGAACTAAATGACATTAAAGGTACCATGGGGAGTTTGGTAAACAATGTAGCTTAAAACTTTTTTTTTTCATGCCTCTTAACAACATTCTAACAATGGAGCTCGAGCAATTTTCAGTAGAACATCCCAGAAGTTAGAGAAGGAAAGAAACAGCTGGCTGTAAGTGAGTCCATAAAAGAAAAACTTCATTTCAGCTAGCAGAAAACAAAAAACGTTTGGATGTAGAAAGAGGAAAAACCTGGGGGAACGTTTCAACAGCTGGTGTTTGGCTCTCTATTGTTACTGTGGCAATGTGTGGTCCAATGTCTGTAGGAGGTGCGGCATAAGGAACGGGAGGGGTGAGAGCTCTGAGACGTGTTTGTGTAAAATAGCTAGCTAAACCTAGCTTGTTTGAAGATTTCTCAGTGAACCTTTAAGCTTAGATTTCAGCCCCTGATTTAACTAGGACTGTGTGGAGTAATTATTAGTCTGTGTTGTACCTGCAGCACACAGCAGTCTGGGAGACATTTTCATGTTTTTTGTAAACATTATGCTTTGGTCAGAATTTGCTGTCACCAACATGAAAGCATGAACGGTTAAGGCTGCTGGTGGTGTAATGGTGTGGGGGACATTCTTTTATGTGCTGTCATGGGATTTAAAAAAATTGTGCAATTAATTAATTATGATCTGTAATTAATTAATCCAATTAAGTGCATTTTTTATCGCATCTAAAGAAATAGCTAAAGAAAGCACTCATCTTGAGTTATTGTCATTTAAATTTATTAAATGATTGTGTCAGACCAATAAAGGTTAAAAAAATATATAACAACTTGAGTACAGGGGTGCTACACCTTAAAACAACAGCCTGTATCCATTTAATATAGTGGAACATTAGCCTGGTAAACCAAACTAAATACTGTATGTGGATATACAGTCTGGCCATGATCGACTGAAACGACTCATTCATAGGGGCAGGACCAGCGGTTGTCAATCAAACTGTCTTTACATGCCATTGGATAGTGCTAGGACCAATCAGAGCCATTTAGCAAAAACCGGAACCAGCTGGTAGATTAAACTTTTACCATGTCCCATCAGCAAAGCGGCCAATAAATCCCTCTTTCAAAATAAAAGACTTAAGTGCCTTTATCTGTTCACGTCTTAGAGAAAAGCCCAAATCTAAATCATCCAAAGTTGATGACAAAGCCGTTTCAAATGAACGCGGTTCCCAAGCTGTCGCCATGTTGTTTAAATTCAGAGCCGAAGCTCAGCCGTCATTGGCTAATGCCGCCCACCGAACCGTTAGAGCGCTGTGATTGGCCCGGTACGAGACTGACCGAACCAATCAGTGGGCAGCAGAGGTTTCAGTGAAGCATGTCTAGACCAAAGTCTGCAGAGAAGAACTGAGGTCTAGTTTACTAGACTAGTGGAACATTGTTTTTAGACAGTAAAAACTACAGGGCTCAAAACTGACTTTCAAAATGAGCAGAAGACACGTCCCCCCTGCACCCCCCAAATTATGTCAGTGTCTCTATCCATCAGGCACCGCTGACCGGACCGGCTCACACAACACTGCCAGTTCACTAGTGTACTAGTGGTCACTCAGCGCTGTGCTGGCCAAGGGGTGGAGGCTGTGACTCGGCCGGTCGCACACCAGACCGGCTGACAATTACGTATACTACTGTGACCAGAGATCAGTGCTGTGTTGGTGGTCGTCGGTTCCGGACGAGCACTTCTCAAAATGTGCTGCTCGTTTTAATTTGCACTTCCGTGTTGCAGCAGGGTTCAGTTAAAGAGCGCTCTAAAAAGTGATGTCGGTGTCCTAACACTGGTACGGCCATCAGCTGTGTTTGTTATGTCGTGGCATCACTTCCTGAAAGTGCAAGGCTCTGCTCAGTGACACACAAACACCGTCAGGAGACCAGTTCAGCACACACATCACTACAGCGGCAGACCACATGCAGAAATGGTCAGGCGATTAAAAATGTGATTAACGCGAATCACGATTAAAATGCATAACGCTGTAATTAAATAATTGTAATTAACAAGCTAATTTGACACCTCAAACTTTTTTGTCCCACTTTGTGTTCTTTAATCCCAACTGAGCATCATTTAAACTCCACAGACTACCTGAGTTTTGTGCTGACCATGTCCAAATTTGGGTGTGACTTTATTTACATGTCAGTAAATCTGTAAACTTATAATTTAGCAATCACATTCGGCAAATTAATTTTTTTCTTTAGGTTGTTCCCATAAGTACTACAAAAACTCTTGATTAAAAAAATAATTTAAATCAGGGCAGGAAACACATTTGGATTATAAAATAAACATGTCCTAATTGCCTGCTAACCCTAGGAGATGTTTCAATGTGCTTCAAGTAAAATTACCCAGGGTGTCTTGCTGCAGGAAACTTCTACTTCCTACCTCGACTTGAAGTACGTCTTTTTTTCCTGCTCTAAGCAATGTTCTTCCTCATCTTCCCCGCCACATTGAATTTAAGGGTCTCTTTAAATAACCCACATGCCTGCATGTGAGTCATGATATGAGAGGCTCAGATGGTAAAGGAGTCCCAACCGGTGCCCAAAAGATGTGTCACTAGTAATACCTCCCCGCAGGCCTGAGGTGTCTCCTTTCGTTGGGCTCTTAGCCTCACTGATCTGTGTGGAAAGGTGGTGTGCCAGGGCCCAGGCATGCCGTCAGCAGCTCACTAACATAGCATTAGCTCCACGGTCATCTCAGTGGGTATTTGCTGTCTCAAATGTTTCCTCACGCTTGACTACACACACCTTCTGTGGCCCCACACTGCTTGTTAACCACAGACCCCTTCTGTCATAAGACTGCCCTCCCCTTGCCTCTTTCCTCTGATCGTAGTTCCTTCTAGGCTTTTATGCTTCAGCCTCCTTCTTTTCACCAATCATTGTTTTAATCTTTATTTTTAGGAGGTGAAGGGGCATCAAATGTCCTTCTTTTAGACCCAAACATACACATGCTACTTTATGCAGATTGTGGGTAAGAGCATTTGATTGAGGATGCTATCGGATCACTTTCTGCTCTCACTGTGTTTGGGACTGCGGGGTTGCCAAGAAAAACCTGCAGGGGAATGCAATGCTTGTTAAGAACAGGACATTCCTGGGAATGTGGCTTGAATGCTGCACCTGGAGCCACTCTCTGTCCTCTAATCTGTCTGTTCCTTCAAGGCGAAAGTCCTCCTGCTAATGATACACATTCTGTTACCAAACACACACACACACACAGCCCAAGTTATAGCACCAGCCAGATGACATCTCACTCACCTTGAGGGTAAAGAGCTAAGGAGGAGGTTTTAGAGGGAGAGGGGGAGCCTGGGGGGAAAGGAGCAGCAGATTAAGGGAGGTAGATGACATTTCCTACATCTTTACAGGGTAGATGGTAGGAACTGGAGGGAAAATGAAATGGTGCAAAAGAGATTACCAGTTACTTTGATGTGCCTGAGGCTACGAAGACAATGCAGGACTTAAGTTATGAGTGACGGGTGAGGAGAGGAATGTAGAGGAGAAGCAGCTTTGGGAAGCAGTGAACAGAGGCCACAGAGTTTAATGGACATCGTGATCTTATGGTGTCTGAGGTAAAGGTAGAGGGCAACATCTGACAGTGAGGTGACGGGGTGCGGAGTGAGGTTAGCAGGGCAGACAGCAGAGTTCTTAAGGGAGTGTGAAGGATCCTTAGAGTCCTGGCACCTTATGGCATGGCCTGCAGTCAAACAGATGCTGCAGGCCTTGCCAGCCTTGAGCAGGGCACAAATGAGGCCATTAGTAGCACAGGAGGAACGTGCCTTGTCTTACCGAGCAGTGCAAGACCATGTTTGTGTGTAGATCTGTCTTTCAAAGTAAAAGAGGGAGCATTTGTTTATTGATGTTATGCTAATTGTCCTTACAGGGGGTCTATACCATAATGTCTTTTCTGTAGCTTCAAACAAGTCTTTTAGAATGTTCTGGTTCAAGGAGCTAACTTAACTGACAAGATGCTCACCAAGTCCTTCAGCTGTTTTCTAATTTATTCACCTATTTCTGTTCTTTCTTCCTGTGTTCTTTTTCCTTTCTCCAAGTCATTTTTCCACCCCTAATTGTGACTTGCCTTCTGAGAGAAAATTATTTCTTGCTTGAACTGTTCTCTCTCACTCATCCTCATCTCTCATCCAAAAGAATTTATGAATATATCTGGATAAAGCTGGACTTATTTTAACCATGTCTGATCCTTTGTCTTTCATTGTTCTGCGTTTTCTCCAACACATTAGCAGTTAGCATGTGATCTCATCAGTACTCTGTAACCTGTCTTTATTGAGCTAAGCATCAGAATTTAGACCTGATAAACTTCTTACTACAATGTTTTTACAAATGTTTTAAACTGAATAAAGTCTTACCATTTGAAAAATAAAGCAGACCTTTTCTATTCCTAGCTAAAAGCCTACACTGAATAATCAGCATTTTCATACTGATGCTAACATCAAGCATTTGTTTTTAGTGATTCCTGGTTCAATGTTAAAAAACACACACCTGGGACTCATAGCAATATCATATATAGGAAAATATTTACTTACAATAGTTATTAGTGATAATAAAATAAAGTTGCTTTCACTGTGGTGCTAAAAATATTCCTATTTTTACCAACTTACAGTGGAACAAAAAAGTATTTGGCAGCCACCAATTCTACTGTACAAGCTGTCCCACTTAAAAAGATGAGAGCGGTCTTTAATGTTCATCAATGTTCATAGGTACACTTCAACAACCAATTTTTAAAGAACAGGTGTATTTTATACACATAACGAGTTCAAACAGGTGCCAACAGGTAATGAGTGGAGGATAAAGAGCTTGAAGAAGTAACAGGTCTGTGAGGCCCAGAATTCTTGCCAATTGTGTGTGGGCTCCAAATACTTATTTTCTGCACCAGTATCCAAATAAATTCTTTAAAAATCAAACAATGTGATTTCCTAGATTGTTTTAACATTCTGTCTCTCACAGTTGAAGTGTTCCTATGATAAGCATTACAGACCTCTCTCATCTTCTTAAATGGGACAACTTGCTGAATTGGTGCCTGACAAATACTTTTTTGCATCACTCAGTAGAAGTTCTAGAACAACATTAGAGGGGGGGGGGGGCAGAAGTACACATTCTAAAACAAAAAACTACAAACATTGTCTTTAAGTATTTCAAATTTTAGTGTATAATCACAGCAATATAATAACAGCAAATCAGTTTCAGTTGCTTTGGACACAATAATGTCAATATGTTTCAAAATAAAACTATTTTTTAAAATACTTTGATCTCTTGGTTATCATTTCATTGACAACATGACACTGTATATGTCTCATGTCTGAGACTCAGCACTTAGCAGGCGGCCAAAGGAGGGGCCATGCTTGCCATCAGGGGGGCAGTGGGCCTCCCATAGAACCACCCCAGACACCACTGTATGTGGTCTTCACTCCATTTACAGTAGGGTTGGCAAATTACTAAATATTACACATCCCAACTTTTTAGGAAACCGTTGTGCAATCGAGTCAAATTGACCAAAACTTCTCACTTTTCCTCTCTTTTTTTCTTCACAGATAACAACAGCATGTTTAAGGAAGGCAGACGGGTCAGAAAATAATCTCTTTACTACAGAATCCACACCTGTGTTTTGGAAAATTCTGACTCTAGTGGGTGACAGCGTAAAGTAAGTGGAAGAAGAGCAGCACCAACTCTCTCCTCACTGTCTATTTTCTCATCTCTATTTTTTCAAGTGTAAGTGATAATATCCCCCCTTTTTTCTACCTCTCACCAGCTTGAGTGATTTGCTAAGGCAGTGTGTTTGAGTGTGTGCGCACACATACGTGTGTGTGTGTGTGTGTGTCTCACACATTAGCCTTTTTCCATTAAAGCAATTTCGCCGCCCATTGTATTCCTGAAGAGGACCTGGGAAGTCACTAATGGTGCCTTGCGTCCACCCTTGCGCGCTAGTGCACAGACACACACACGCAAGCAAGCACACAGCAGAACATCTCAAAGCGTGTGCTATCATCACCTGTCGCCTGATTGCTGTAAAACACACACATTAGCATAGAATGAGACACATTATCACTCCTGATTATGGGATGCTAAGAGGTTTCATGGGGGGAAAAAAGACCTCACACCTTTTCTCCACAAAGCACACTGCTAGTGAGATAAATGCATGTTGTCCAACATCTCTGATGCTACTGAAACAGCCTGAAGACGCTGCTGATGGATTTAATGGCCTCTTGTTGTTTATGTTCATAAATGCTCAGATTTGTCATGTCAATACAATTTTTTTTAATTCAGACTGCGCCGTGATCCGGCTGCCGCTGTAAAAACATGCACTTTGTCTGTTTCTGTCTGTTTTAAAAGTGGAATGAAAAGCGCCTGGCCAGTGGGGTCTTCAATGGGATCAAACCAGACTAGAGACAGAACACACACACACACACACACACACACACACACACACACACACACACACACACACACACACACACACACACACGCACACACACATACACACACATCCGGCATGAAAGGTGACAGAGCATGATTTGCAGGTGGCCTCCTCTTGATGAGTCTAGATGAGTAAAGGAAGTGTTGGCCGTGTAAGGCGGGGTAGAAAAACTTTAAACCAAAGGTCACATCTTTATGCTTTATGCACTGTTTTCTTATCTGAATGAGTCTTGTCATGTTTGACAACCTTCACTTATTTCAGGGGTGAGGGGATTGTGTTGGGCTAAACCTGAGGAGGAAGGAGGGAAGATGTTGGTTTCTATTTTCTTTTGTCCTTCCGGTACTTTTCACAGACAGACTGGAAATGAGGAAAGGCCTTGTCTGCATCCTTATATATACTGGGAGGGTCACAAGGTAACGAGTGGGGGAGACGTCGATGGGAATTTCCCTTACATTTAAGTGTACTATAGGCATGGTGTGAAAAATGGGAACTTTCCATGTTGACAAGAGATTTATGTCTGCAGACATAAATGTGCTTTATTGTGCTTTATTGTATATAAAAAAAGAATTACAGAGATATGAAAAAGTATTTGCCCCTTACGGATTTCTTCTTTTATTTGCTTTTTAGTCACACTAAATATTTAAGATCAGCAAACAAATTTCAGTATCAGAAAAGAGACAAAGTGAGTAAATGAAAAAAGCAATTTTCATATGATATTTTAAATGTTTAAAGGAGTGGTTTACTGGAAAACCTTTTTTGTCATGTTTTCATGAGTTATAATAGATTCCCCTGAGCCTGTCATGTAGGCCGAAAATGAAAACTCTCTGTTCCCTGGTAATTTTAAAAAACCTGATCTTCTCAAAGTACTTCCTTGCAAGTTCTGTTTATGCAAATCCACGTTGTGACGTCACAACACGGACATGCATAGCATACTGCATCTAGCCCATCTTGGCTAAGCCCGCCCCACAGAAACACGCACGCAACTGTAATATGCTTGATAGCATATTACAGTTTATTACTGTCGTTTACACACAATTTTAAGACATGGGTTTTTATTTTCAAAATATAGTTACAATTATCCAAACACATTGTTTGCAAAATGACATACTTCAGTCAAAACATACACACTTCAGTCAAAACATATATACACATTTGTAAAAATTGTATTAGTTGTCATTTGACAAACAGTTCTCAGTGATCAGACACCATTGCAGCCAGTTTCACTATGATGTGATAAATATAAAACACATTTGTCAAAAAACAAATTTTGGGAAATAACGTGGTAGATTTGAGTCCAGATATTGTTATGTGGAGGGATCATTTAGATGAAAAAAGAAAATAGTGACAAACCCACAATAGTCCATATGAGATCTAGACAGAATGTAGACAAATAGTCCTAACTGACCAAGCACTGCACAACACTGATGCTGCAGACTGAATATTTCAAGTACCGGTATTTATTTAAATACTTCGAGTATTTCTGACCATAATCAGTTACAGTAATCAACCAATAATGAAATCAATGAAACAAATACAATCTGTAGACAAATAAAAATTACTGCATGAAGTACAAACACTTTGACTCTGAAGAAAATGACTGTAAAACCAACAAGAATACTGTAACTATTCAACATCTGTCCACCTGTGTCAGAGAGAATTGGCTGAGACCTCAGTGAGTTTGAGTGTGGTAAGTAAGTAAAGTAAGTAAAGTTTATTTATATAGCACCTTTCACAGAAAAAAATCACAAAGTGCTTCACAGAAAACAGAATCAAACATGATAAAAAACAAATAAAATCAATAAAACAAACAAAATATCATTACAAATCAAAATCATTAAACAACAACAACAAGAGAACATAAAAGAGTTATTTAAAAGTAGTTTTGAATAATTGGGTCTTCAACTGCTTTTTAAAGAAGTCCAGACTGTCTATACAGCGTAAAACTAAAGGAAGTTCATTCCAAAGTCGAGGTGCAACAGACTGGAAGGAGCGATCACCTCGACTTTTCAATCTGGTCCTTGGAACTGTTAGGAGATTCTGGTCTGTGGACCTGAGAGCTCGAGTTGGAGCATATGGAGCATATGGTGTAGCGTGCTTGCGACTCAAACGCAGCAGTAGTTAGCGCTGAGCTATCGCGTACACGAAGGAAGCGAGGCCACGTGACTACTCCGATAAGTAAGTAGTAAAACTGACTTACTTGTAGGTTGGTGTAGAAGCTTAGAAGCCTGGAAAGCGGTGATTGGAGCTCGTAGCATAGAATGAATGAAACGATGACTGAGCACTGGCTTCCTGGTGGGAGGGTCATTTATAGAGGAAGTGAAGCCAGAGGGATGATGGGAAATGGAGTCTTAGCGGGAGGAGCGGTCAGAAGGAGGGGAAACCGTGACAGCCCTCCCCCCTCTTCAGGGGCAGCTCCAGAAGCCCTAGATCATATGTGTCAAACACAAGGCCAAATGTGGCCCGCCACGTCGTTTAATGTGGCCCGCGAGAGCTTAAAAGGTCGGAGTATTCAAAAATAAATAGGTAAAAAGCGTATTTTGACCAAAAACGACATTTCCCACAATGCATGTCAATTGTGTTACCCGCGACTTGATGGCTTACCGCCACTACAGGGCAGGGTGCACACAAGCAGTAGGCTGGTCCTCATGAGAACCGGATTTCCTACGCGCCTTTGCGGACCAGCGCTGCGCGGTCCCGATGGGAGACCCCTCGATCTGACAAACTTCACATCCTGTTGCAGCTCAGTGAATGAGTGCTCACATGGCCTCTGAAGCTAGTGTACACACACGGTAGGACCTCCGACACACACACACACACTCACAGCATCTCCAATGTGCGAAGCAATGCGCCATTACGCACAGCTCGGCGCGTGCTTTAACACACACACACACAATCACAGTACGTCCGACCCATGCACGCAGCTCACACATGCCCAGTAGGGGTACAACGGGTCACAATCAATCCGTGATCAGAACAGATCACCCACTTTGGTTCGGGACACGGTTTGCGATCCAGCTGGCTGCGCTCGCGCGCTTTACCAACTCCTCCCCGACCCGACAGCTTGCGCTCTCAATCAGCTGATAAATAATTCCCCTTTGAGAAAGACGTTCATTTTGTCATCACATATCCAGTTCTCTTTATCAGAATCAGTCATTTTAGTTGACCAGAACAAAAGATCACTGGTTGATTTCTGATCCATGATGCGTGCGCGCGCAGGGAGCTGCTGATCCTCCACCCCTCTGTCAGCTGATCATCCTCTTCTCTGATGGCAAACCAGATTAACCAGTTTTTGCCGAAGATAACGTGTTGTGTTGGACTTTTATATGAGCTAATGAACATTAATATTAACGGTGCTCAGTCAGGAACGATCAGAACACCTTGATCGTCACGCCTCCTCACCTGCTGCTGCAGTGAGGAAGAAACCGGGTCATCGCTCTGTCAGACCGGAGAGGTGACTAGTAGAAGGCTTTTCAATATTGAATTGGTTTAAATATGTTTAAAAGTTTTATTTAAGCATCAGATTGACCTCATGAGTTAAATGTTGTTTGAATTTATTGAGCATTAAGCAGAAAAATGTTGAGCCAACAGCAAATCATCATCTTCAACCCCCCCCCCCATTTGCAGACCAAACCCCAGAGCCAAGTTCTCCCTTGAGGACATGTGATGAAAAATTGTGTGCACCCCTAACTAAAACAAATGTTTTGATCAGTTATAACTTTGATGTATTTTTAATTCACTTGAATAGTTTGATCCTTGATTGATGGAGTTAAGTGGGTTTCATAACCTGACAAATCAAAAGGATTTATGTTATAACAGAGCAACAAGCAAACCTATTTTTCATGCATTTGTAATGTTTTATTTTGTATAAGTAATAAAATTCAGAGTTATGTAACGTTAAGGAGTTGTTACAATTTATTTTACATTTAATTTGGTTACATTTTTAAGTTGTCTGGCCCTTTGAGGCCAGCCATTATGCTGATGTGGCCCTCAGTGAAAATGAGTTTGACACCCCTGCCCTAGATTGACGGGCACGGAAGTCGGAGATGAGGGTAGGATCCAGGATGGAGCAAGCGGGTTCCCAGGAGTGCTCCTCGGGCCCCCGTAACCCTCCCAGTCCACGAGGTCCTGCCACCCATGACCTCAACGACAGGCGTCCAGGATGCACCGAACGGTGTAGACCCGGTCGCCGTCGACGAAGTGAGGAGGCGGAGGAGAGAGAGAGGGCATCAGGGGCGAGGAGACATAGAACTTGAGCTGAGAGACGTGAAAGACAGGATGGATTTTGGGGGCCGAAGGAAGACGAAGGCGGTAGGTGACAGGGTTGATGAAGCGGTCGATGACATAGGGACCGAAAAAGCGAGGGGTGAGCTTCCTGAACTCAGTCCGGAGGCGCAGGTTGGAGTTAGAGAGCCAGACCTGGTCGCCGGGTTGGAAGGAGGGTCCGGGCCGGTGACGGCGGCGATGCTGGTGGATGTACTGGGACTGGGCCCAAGCGATAGCAGCATGAGCTTTGACCCAGGCCAGCCAACACTGATGGACCATGTTCTGGGCAGCAGGGACTTCCACCTCGGGTTCCTGGTGACCGAAGATAGGCGGCTGGTAGCCGTAGCATATCTCAAATGGAGACAGGCTGTGGCAGAGGAGACGTGCATGTTGTGGGAGAGCTCCGCCCACAGAAGGTATTTGGGCCAGAGCGACGGCTGGGTGGAGATGAAGCAGCGGAGGTAGCGCCCTAGCTGCTGATTGGCCCTCTCAGTCTGGCCGTTGGTCTGAGGATGGTAGCCGGATGAGAGACTGGACGTAGCACCCACCAGACGACAGAACGCCTTCCAGGACCGGGCAGTGAATTGGGGACCCGGTCGGACACAACGTCTGTGGGGAAGTCGTGCAGATGCACCACATGCTCCAAGAGGAGTTCTGCAGTGCGCTTGGCCGTGGGGAGGCCAGCGAGGGCCACCAGGTGGACAGCTTTGGAGCAGCGATCGGTGATGGTGAGAAAAGTGTCCAGACCATCCACGACTGGGAGGCCGGTGACGAAGTCCAGTCCTATGTGGGACCACGGCTGTTTGGGAACTGGAAGAGGCTGAAGGGATCCGGAGGCTGGCTGGTTGAGCGATTTGGAGCGAGCACAGACGTCACAGGCAGAAGCATATTCCTTAACATCCTTTGCCATTTGCGGCCACCAGAGGGCCTGCTGGAGGAGCTTGAGGGTCCTAGCAAAGCCTGCTTGGCCGAACAGAGGTGAGGAGTGAGCCCATGTGAGGGCTTCCTGACAACAGTCTGTGGGGACATAAAGACGGTTGTTAGGAGTTTCTGGAGGAGCTGGGTCATTGGGGAGTGCTGCTCTGATAGAGTCCTCCAGGGGCCAGTGGAAAGGAGCCAGGAACCGTTGGGATGTAAGATGGGACTGGGGTCTTGAGAGGGAACAGAGTGAGTGAATTGATGGGACAGAGCGTCAGCTTTGTGGTTCTTGGAACCGGGTCGGTAGGACAGCACCCTCTACAACCCTCGCCAGGCCCATCTGGCCTGGCAAGGATTTAACTGTTTGGCGAACTGGATGTGGGCCAGATTTTGGTGGTCTGTCCAGATGGTGAACGGCTCCACCGTCCCCAACAACCACTGTCTCCACTCCTCGAGAGCCCACTTGATAGCTAGGAACTCACGGTCTCCCACGCCGTATTTCTGTTGAGTGGGAGAGAACTTGCGGGAGAAGTAGCTGCAGGGATGGAGTTTTTGGTCGGGACCCCGCTGAGACAAGATGGCGCCGGCGCCTATGTCAGAGGCGCCAACCTCCACCACAAAGGGTCTCGTGGGGTCTGGTTGAAGCAGTATGGGTGCTGAGGTGAACCATTGAATGAGGTCTCGGAAGGCTTGGTTGGCGGTTGGAGGAAGACTGAATGGACGGGGCTGATTGGCTGGTTTGGTTAGAGAGGTGAGCGGAGCGACTATGGAGCTGTAGTCTTTAATAAAGCGTCGATAGAAATTGGCAAACCCCAGGAAGCTTTGGAGCTGCTTGAGACTGGTGGGGTGAGGCCAATCTGTGACAGTGCAGACCTTTTGAGGTCCATAGAGAGGCCCTCGGATGAAATGATGAAGCCTAGGAAGGCCACAGAGCTTTGGTGGAAGGAGCACTTCTCTAGTTTGCAGAAAAGGCGGTTCTCCAGGAGTCTGGAGAGCACAGCCCAGACGTGGTGGACGTGTTCGGCCTTAGATCGGGAGTAGATCAGGATGTCACCAAGGTAAGCGAACACCCACTGGCCCAGCATGTCTCGGAGAACGTCGTTGATGAGGTGCTGAAACACGGCGGGGCTGTTACACAGACCGAAGGGCATGACGAGATACTCCCAGTGTCCTGTAGGAGTGATGAAGGCGGTCTTCCACTCATCACCCTTTTTGATGCGCACCAGGTTGTAGGCGCTCTTTAGGTTGAGTTTGGTGAAGATGCGGGCCTGAGAGAGGGAGTCGAGGGCAGTGGACATGAGCGGCACGGGGTGGCAGTCTCTGATGGTGATCTTGTTCAGGCCCTGGTAGTCTATGCAGGGCCGTAGGCCCCCGTCTTTCTTTTTAACAAAGAAGAAGCCGGCAGCCCCTGTGGAGGTGGGTGGACGGATGAAACCCTGCTGAGACGTACTCATCCATGGAGCGGGTCTCAGCGGGAGACAGGGAGAACAGGCGGCCACGCGGAGGTGTGGTACCCAGTTGGAGTTGGATTTCCATGTCGTAGGGGCAGTGAGGAGGCAGGGTAGACCCGGAACTAGGTCCTGATAGGGAGCAGGGACACCCTCCAGAGGTGTTTGAGGAAGGTCGGGTGTTTTGGTGGTTGTGCTGGGGGAGCAGGAAAGGTGGTGATGGCAGGTGGGACCCCAGTGGACTAGACGGTTGGTAGACCAGGAAATGTGAGGGTCATGTAGGCAGAACCACCGGTGACCCCGGATGAGAGGCGTGGAGGGAGCGGAAATGATGAGGAACTGAATGATTTCATGGTGGTCCCCCACTCTCATCTGGATAGGTTGGGTCTGATGTTGGACTGGGAAAGGATGAAGGGGGTGACCATCCACTGAGGTGACTGGAACCAAACAGTCCAGTTTACACCGGGGAATCTGGAGACGATTGGCTAGGTTCTGGTCTATGAAGTTGTCAGCTGCTCCTGTGTCCAACAGAGCTTCAAGTTCAGTTGACCCCTGGTCCAGGTGGAGGGTCATTCTGAGGAGGAAACGGTTTGAGGGGGATGAGGTAGCAGCTGGTAAAACACCCCCAAAGTATACCAGGTACCGTCGTTTCCCTACGGCGGCCGTAGCGGGCACTGAGGACGGCAATGTTCCGAAGAACCGCAGTAGCCGCACCTTTCCTCTCTCCATCTGCGCTGCTGTTCCTCTAGGGTCAGGTGACTCAGTAGCATCGGTTCCTCCTTGGGCTGACGGGCGCGTCCATGCTGGGAGAGGTCGGTCGGGTCAACGGGGTAGTGGGACGAAGGACTTTCGAGAAGCGGGGCTGAGTGAGGACGCGCTGGTCGATCTGCAGGGCCAGGTCCGCTACAGCGTCCAGCGTGTTAGGGAGTTCACGCCCCACCATCTCGTCTCTGATTTAATCAGCTAGGTCCTCCGTGAAGACGGACTTGAGGGCAGCGTCCTCCCACTTTAGCTTAGCGGCTAGGGTCCGGTGTAGGTACCACATCTACTCGGCCTGCCATATCTGCTCGGGGCCTGCGCCTGCCGATTGCGTTACACAAGCTGATTGGCTGAACGTATGACTAACGTAAGTGACGTCATCACGTTCGTAGATGTTACGTATGCATGTTAACGCTGAAGCTTTTGATTGGTCCAGACATTCGTTTGTAGTCCTTTACTACTGTAGAGTAAGGACTACAACTTCGTTTGAATGAATCTTTAGATTTATTTACATCAGAACTAACGAAATATACAGAAGAATCCTACATTTATACAAACGGAAAGGCCTGCTAATTATATAAATACATTTAAAACATTCACAGATAAGAACTGTTGTGCTTATTTGGCACAGTCTGATGTTGATTTGATGTAGTTTCAAAACAAAGACAACATCGTGTTTTTATTAACAAACTACAGATATAAAAAAAACATTTAGGCGGTCAGAATCATGTATTTAATAACAAACTTGCTAAACTCTTTCCAAAACGTGTGAAAGAACAGTATCGATAGGGGTTTACAGCATATTTTGCCCAAGTGGCTTTGCCGTAGTGTGAAGTCATCGGCAGGAGAAGGACCCCGTGCCGATCTGGCAGCCCGAGCAGATTGGGTACCTACACCGGAACTCCGCCACGTATTGGCACACAGGACGAGCCCGTTGACGGGGTCTGAGCAGCTGAGACTCGGCTCCGATCTCGCTGCTGGGAGGGACAAATGTTTTCTTTAGTTCTGTAACGAAGGCCGAGTAGTCATTACAAGCGGAAGATTTGTTGTTGTAGAGAGCCGCAGCCCACTCCTGAGCTCGGCCAGTTAGCAGCGATGTTAACAGAGCCACACAGGAGCAGGCTGTGGTGTACTTGGTCAGCTGACACTCGAATAGCATGTCCAGTGAGGCTAGTAATCCGTCAGGGCGACCATCGGTTCCGTTCCAGCGGTCTGGGAGATGGATAAGGGGTTCCCGGGATAAGACCATTTGGAGCCGCTGGAGTGCGGTGATGGAAGCCGTCAGCTGAAGCACCGTGCTATTTAATGACTCGATCTGGAGGTTCTGGCGATCAACTACGGAGTGTAGTCGGTTGAGCTCAGAACGCAACCGCTCAAACTCAGCTGGGTCGATTGTGGGCTCAGTCATCCTGTCGGAAGGAATCGGCTGAGACCTCAGAGAGTTTGAGTGTAGCGTGTGTGCGGCTCAAACACGGCAGGAGTTAGCGCTGAGCTATCGCGTACACGCAGTTAATCTCGGAGCAGCCGTGCGGGTCTCGATGGAAGCGAGGCCGCGGGACTACTTTGATAAGTAAGTAGTAAAACTGACTTACTTGTAGGTTAGTGTAAAAGCTTAGAAGCCTGGAAAGCGATGATTGGAGCTTGTAGCATAGGATGAATGAAACGATGACTGAGCACTGGCTTCCTGGTGAGAGGGTCATTTATAGAGGAAGTGAAGCCAGAGGGATGATGGGAAATGGAGGGAGGAGCGGTCAGAAGGAGGGGAAACCGTGACAATCTGGCTGGAATAGGACAGAAGGTTTCATCCACATCAGGCTGTGTCTTCATGTTGGAAGAATCTCCTCATGTGATGAATCCACCAACCATCAGTGTCAGTCCATGGTTGATAACATGGGCAAGAAGTGTTGCATGGACTTTATCTTATACTTTTAAATTATAACACACCTGAATGCTGCGTTTTCAAATTTGCACAGGTGTGCTTCCACGCCTGGTGGATGTGTTTATCCAGTTCGTTCATTAGTGTAGTCATTGGCAATTCTGGGCTTTGTAATGACAAGGAAGTGATATCACAATCCTTATCTGTGTCTAAAGTATGAAAATGTGTGTTCAATCTCAAAAATCACTGTGTGTACGTTTTGCAAGAAGAGTGAAGCAGACATTGTGTGTAGTGTTGTGCAAACCTGTGGGTGTTTTGCTCATTGGAAACTGAAAACTGTGTGGAAATTTTTATTTTAGTGGGTAAACGAAAGTGAAAAACTGTAAGCTAAAGCGTGAGTTTTGCTCTGCAGACTTTCCACATTTCAAGTCTGGTTGCTAGGCTAGAGCCTTGGTGCCTTAGGAGCCTGATTGGCTATTTAAAAGATATATTTTATTTTAATTTACTTTAAAGAATATTCTCAAGGTCAAGGTAATGAAACTGAACTGATAACTAATGTTTATATACATAGAAATGAGGCATGGAGTCATTGTCACTGCCCGATCTGTAAAGGAAACCCGATCGGTTCTGCGCATGTGCGAAATGAGTCTACATCCGCTGAAGCTTTTTATGGTAATTACGAGTCAGAGTATCTGTTAAGATGTTAACAGTAAAAAGTATTTATTAAAAAATTTACAATAATGACATTTCATACAATGTCGAAAAAAATTAAGAATAAAAAGGGATCAGGATGGCCCGATCCTTACTGCGCATGCGCAAAGTCGGACAGTACAGATCAGATCTACCCAATCGGTTCTGTGCATGTGCAGAACGTGTCTATTCACATCGAAGTATTTTATGGTAGTTACGGTTCAGAGTATCTTTTAAGGTGTTAACGAGTATATATTAAATCTATATACTGTACATATATAATGGATTAAAATGTTTATACACGTAGGTATCCATTGTTTAAATGGTCTGAGCAGTCGAGAAAGAGGCAAAGCTGTTGGGAAAAGTTAAGGGCTAACTGGGAGCTAATCGTCTCATTCAAAAGACTTGAATGTCACCAAGTTGGCAAAAAGAGGAAGTGACGTAGGCTTCGCGCATGCGCAGAACTGATCGTGCTTCCGGTTACAGATTGGGCAGTGACACCCATCACTGACCAGTGGCACAGGAGCTTGACACCCTGCCTATAGATCTAGAGTTTCTGAGTTCAACTCTTGGGAATAACTTCATTATTTTTTATGCTGGTGAAGGTTCTCAGTCATCCAGGTCATGATAATCCAAAAAAGTGTTTTAAATAAAGGCAACTGGACTTATTTGGTTCTTTGAAGACGTTTCGCTGCTCATCCGAGTAGCTTTGTCAATTCTGTCTGTAGTCAAGGAGAGAGAATCTTATAAACTGTGCTTATCTTCCTCTGTCTGTGACACACCTCCTTCTACCACCTTGAGGAGGTGTTCACTCCACTGTATTCAACTGGAGTCCTGGTGTGTTGTTTTGATTAGAGGCGTGAATTGTCTGGGAATTAAGTTCAAAGCAGACTGATAGGTGCTGGAAAGATTAAATCTGAGTCCTCCTCCTCTGTTTAAAGTTGGTTTTTCACATTTGACATAGATGTCTTCTTTAACTCTTCTCTCAAACCATCGGTCTTCTCTGTCCAAAATGTGGATGTTGTTGTTTTCAAAGGTGTGTCCCTTGTCTTTCAGGTGGAGGTGGACTGCTGAGTCCTGGCCTGATTATGTGGCTCTCCTGTGTTGAGACATGCGCTTGTGCAGTTGTTGTTTTGTTTCTCCAATGTAAAGGTCTGAACAGTCCTCACTGCACTGGACTGCATAAACAACACCACTGATCTTCTGTTTGGGAGTCTTGTCCTTATAATGAACCAGTTTCTGTCTGAGGGTGTTGTTGGGTTTGAAGTTTACTGAGATGCTGTGTTTGGAGAAAATTCTTCGCAGTTTCTCTGAGACTCCTGCTACATATGGAATGACGATGCTTTTGCGCTTGTTCTCCTTGTCTTTTTTATTAGCTGCTGTGGAGTCTTTTACAGATTTCTTTCTTGATTTAGTGAAGGCCCAGTTTGGGTAACTGCAGGTCTGGAGAGCTTCTTTGACGTGTTTGTGTTCCTTTTGTTTCTCTTCAGTTCTGGTGGAAATGTTATCAGCTCGGTGGTGTAAAGTCCTGATAACTGATAGTTTGTGCTCCAGTGGGTGATGCGAGTCAAAATGCAGGTACTGGTCTGTGTGAGTAGGTTTCCTGTAAACCTCAGTGCTGAGACTTCCATCCTGTTGAATTTGTACAGCGCAGTCCAAGAAGGGCAGTTTGTTGTTGTGTGCATCCTCCCTGGTGAACCTGATGTTTTTATCCACAGCGTTGATGTGTTTGGTGAAGCCTTCTACTGCTTGAGTCAGAATTTTGACCCATGTGTCGTCCACATATCTGAACCAGGGTTAGGGTTAGTGGACCCTAACCGCACCACAAATCATTTGCGCATAATTGACATAATTCCTAATATTCCCATTGAGGGTGAGGTGGGGGGCCCTTAAATATTTGGTGCCTAGAGGCCAAGACAATCATAATCCTGCCCTGTGCCCCAAACCCAGACACACCCCCATTGTGTGTGTAGTAGGGGTGTAACGAGATCCAAAACTCACGAGATGAGACAAGACACAAATTCACGAGACGAGATATTGAGTTCACGAGACGAGACAAGACAAGATTTAGTAATAATTTCAAAAAAACTTCAAAGATCAAATTTATGCATCAAAAAGCACTTTTTCCCCAACACTTTTAGAAGTTTTTCCAAAAACTCAATGATGTTTTTCTTTTTCTGATTTCTTGAATCTTGGGGTGTAGGGTTGTTAATCAAATTTTCAAGAATTATTTTAAAGATCAAACTGTTGCTGCAAATGTTTTTTTCCTGTCTCTCTCCTCCTCTCCTGTCTCACCAAAGATGCGATTTTAGGTGAAGAGAGGCGGACTTGAACTGCTTAAACAGAGCCATGATCCATCCATCCATCCACTTTCTATAGCCGCTTATTCCTCCACAGAGGGTCGTGGGGCAGCTGGTGCCTATCTCCAGCGGTCAAGGGGCGAGAGGCGGGGGACACCCTGGACGGGTCGCCAGTCCATCGCAGGGCCACACAGAGACGAACGAGACAAACCAGAGCCATGATATTAAACCTAAAAACAACAGCCGTATACATTTAATATAGTGGAACTATGTTTTTAGACAGTAAAAACTACAGGTCTCTAAATTTACTTTAAAATAGTGCAGTGGACGTGTCTCCCCACCTCACCCCAAATATGTGTCTCATGATCTTTCAGTCCTTCTTTACTTCTCTCAGTTCTCTCTTATTCTGTCTGTTTCTCCCTGTTTTCTTTTCTCTCTTCTTGTTGAAAAATAGAAGTTCAGTTAAACTTCACTCAAACCTTAAAGGATTTGATCATTAATAGAAAATAAATGCAAAGTTAAGAAAAGCTTTTCTTTTTATATAATAAAACTGTATTTTAGTGCACACACCTCTGTCTACTTTTCTCCTCCTTGGGACTCTGTCTGTTATGGATCTTAATGCAAGAAGGTTTAAGAGGGGATCCAAATCTTTCTGCTCTGACTGAGACACACATCATCCTCCCAGCTCTTTCACCAATTGACGTTCCAGGTAGGCGCTTCTCTGGAAAGGCAGAGTTAAGTTTCGCTTTCACTTTAGGATGCGCTCTGATGTTTTCACTCCTTTTTAAAAATAGACCATCGTTTATTTGTTTTCATGCTTCAATAACATAAACCGTATAGTTTCCCAACGTTGACATGTGTTGCCTATAGTAATCAAGGTTTCACTTGCTTGCGGAAACGCAAATACCCATTACATAATCCGGTCATGAGGTCTCGCGAGATAGAAGTTATCTCAACGAGACATATCGTGACGTTTTAATATCGTGAGATCTCGTACCACGAGATCTCGTTACACCCCTAGTGTGTAGCGTTACCAAATACGCTATAACCTCTGAACTTTGACCTCTGTGATCATCACAACAATAACCCATCTTTTCCCCAATAACTTGGATTAAAATGACTCTTTTATTATGTTTTAACCTGAATCAACCTTCCTCCCAGGATCCGGTCATGTCGGAAGACCCACAAGACTTTCTTTAATTAATAATTAAACTTAAAGACTCTTTGATGTCTCCTTCTAAAGGACACTACCTTGAATCCACTGTCCAGAAATGTCATAATATGATTAATGCATTTTCTTCCAGTATTAAAGTGCCCATGACATCGGTTTCCATGTTTTCTGACTTATCTATCATGTTGCAACATTGAGTTCTCAACTTAAACCTGCCAGAAAGTGCAAAAAACG
This sequence comes from Callopanchax toddi, assembly GCA_006937965.1. Classification (NCBI taxonomy): domain Eukaryota; kingdom Metazoa; phylum Chordata; class Actinopteri; order Cyprinodontiformes; family Nothobranchiidae; genus Callopanchax; species Callopanchax toddi. Next base: position 162,491 of record SSNR01000523.1, read on the forward strand.
GCGTCCATCTTTCTCCTAGTAAGGCCAGTGAGAAGCTCTTCAAGATTTCAGACTCAGGTTTCAAACAGTTTTTTTCACTCCAGCCCGCTATGAGGTCATAGTGATCCGGACTTGCTTATATGGTAAATTCTCCTCCCACATGCATGTTCACGACAACTGGAGCGAGGCAGTGCCGCTGCCATTGACCATAGACCATGTAGTTTTTAGTTTCACTTTCGTTTCTCTTTCACGCGATGGCACTGCCCCCTGCTGCAGCAGAAGTGCCAGGCTACCAAATAAGGAGAAATCCAGCAGAACCGGAAGGCGGCGCTTTCTTCTGATCTCTGAGTTGCTCGTTAGGAAATAATTACAGTGTATTTTGAGTTACAATGGTGCAACGCTAATCTAGAGGCATCAAAGATTACACCTGTTTAATATAAAGTGATTTAAATATGGAGTCACAGGCACTTTAATGAATGTTGATCCAGCATCAGTATTATTTCATGTTTCTAGTTTTGCTAAAAGGTTAAATCACATTAATAATCTATTTAGGGGTTAAGCACTGGGATCTTTAAAGGTGTGAGCCATGTGACTTAGTAAGCTCGTATCCTATTGGTCCACGCGTCTCAAAGAATCCATGTTAGGCTTCCAGCCTGGAAGTCCTCAGTTCTCGTTCTGCCAGTGACGAGACAGGACGCGCAACGTTTTCTCAGCTACATGGTGTGCTCAGGTGCCGACTTCCCATGCGGGTCAAGCCCCGTTAAGGTCAATGACATTTCCCCTGCCCTGAAGCTAGACACCATCTGTCTGCTTCTGTTTCCACCTGCCATGGGGAAGAAACCACCAGCCTCTTCTCCCAGCCGGACATGGAACTGCTGACCAACTCTCGGACGCTTCCGTGCCCTGTGCGGGCTTCATCTGCTACCTCAGGGATCCGAAGGTCGTCAGGGCAAAACCTACCCACAGATGACCTCCTCTACCACGCCGAGGTGATCCACGGAGCGGTCTCAGCCGGTAACCCACGTTCTCGTAAACTGAGGCTCTTTTGATAAGTAACACTCCGGTTAACTTATTCTCCAAACTCCCCTCATAACTAGATTAAGGTAATTCCCTAGCCATAATTCATCACAGGCTCACATCATTAAGCTCTCAACTTAATGCCCACCAGAAACTCCATAAGATGCTAACTTGCTACCTCATATCTCTGCTCGTTCGTTCAGTCTGTTTGTTTAATAAAATATGTAAAGTCTAAGTCCGACTCAGGTTTACATCTTTCAAGTACAAGGTACGTAATTACTCACTTTGAATTTTCCAGAACTTAGAAATATCCCCGTAAGGTCTAGTGAGCGAAAGCTTCAGAGAAATTCTCTTGTGTTAGACTAACAAAACTTGCTAGATCTCTACGGAAGTGTGTGCAAATTATAAACCATAAAAAACAGGTACATGTGTACGCTACATGTGTATATACCATTGTATATGTAATATTGTATATGTTTCTATTTTAAATGAAGTGGACCCCAGGAAGAATAGTCTTCCAGCCCAGTAGGGTCCACAAAACGTTTGGGTCCAAAAAATCCTACTTTCACCTGAACGCCAGAAGGTTCTGCTGTCTCATTCTCCTCCACTGCAGGAGGATGTTTTTCTTTTACCAGAGTGGTTTTCTACAGAATTCTTTCACAATTTAAAGGTAAAATAATAAACACATCTATGCAAAAAGCAATGAACAAATTTTAGTTTATCACAGTTATCTCAACCAGTTCAGGCCTAAAAGCAATTTGTTTTGGTGAACTGTGAAGAAAAAAGCTTAGGTTAGACCTTGGTATCAATATTTGCATAGCTTAGCATAAAAACTGAAAACCTGGAAGTAACAGACAGGAAAATAACTTTAAAAAATCTACCAACCAAGAAAAGTGGCATCCTTTGGTTTCATTGTGGTTTTTTTTGTCAAGTGCAACGGGTGGAGCGGCAAAAGAGCATAAGCCGGGCGTGTGCAGGTGGATAGCAAGAGCAACAACTTGTAGCTTCCACAAAAGCTTATTTATTTAGAACTCAAATAAAAAGAATAATGGCAGCTTTACCACTTAGAACAGAATGCACACAGTCCACATACATATGAGCTGAGCACAGTTTACAAAGCTCTTGAGTAGAAGAAGAAAAAGAACCGTAACATTACAAGTGGTGCCACCGTGTGGCAACACACTGAAAAACCCCAGAACCAACTGTAACTGTTACACAAGCAAATGTAAAAATCATAGACATTATTGAAGCTAAATTGATCAAGAAACACTCAAAATACACAATGTTCCCTTAAAGTTTTAAGACTTTTTCGGGTTGCAAAAACGCTAGAAGTTCTTGGATCCAACAGGAAAATATGATAGGGTTCAGATTTCTTTGACACATTGTAACATAATTTCTCCACCTGACACACGCACACACACACACACACGCATATGTGTGATAATGACATAATTGTCCTGGAGCCCACAGCCATGCGGATATGGAAGATGGTTTGTGTTGCCATCCGTAGGTCTCTGCCATCAATTTCCATTATTCTAATGCACTGCTACTTATAACCTGCTCTCATACAATTAACAGTTTAGTGTGTCAGAAGCAGAAGGATGAACAGAAACAAATGAAATGTGTAGCGTTTGAGAAATATATCACCTTCTAACTAGTCTTGCAAGTTTTTCTCATCTTCATTAATCCCAGAGCAAAAGTGGTTTAAAAAAATGTTCTTGTTTTTCTGTCCACTTCCTCTTCTGTATCATCTCTTCTTGCCTCCATGTTTTCTATGTGTGTGTGTGTGTGTTTGATTTTGAGAGAATGGGCTGTTGATTCTGGTCTGTTCCTTGGCTCCCCATCTCGTGGTCTTGGCCCAGGTCTGATCCCTGTGATTGGATCGGAGGGCTTTTGTGGTGGCTGATGGGACAGAATTAAGCCAAGTGGCACACAGTGAGCGCGCTCCGTGGTGGGCAGATGGACAAAAAGTGAAAGAGCTGTGATTTTTCATTGTGTCTTACCGTCTTTTTCTTTTTTTTTTG
>SSNR01000523.1:165548-184914 GCA_006937965.1 Callopanchax toddi
ATATCCCCAGAGCACATCTTCCATCCAAGAGCTCTGTTCTCAAATCAGTGGCCGCCGCTTCCTGAGTCCAGAGACACGCCTCTCCAAGATTTCATCTCGGTATCAGGCCACAACTGGGTTGTAAGCAGCTTACTGATGAATAATGTAGGGCAAGATATGGCTGCTCAGTTTTTGTTCAAGGCTCTGTCAAAACTATGCAATACAGTGACTGATCTTACATGATATAAGGAGATACGTTCAACATTGTCTTTAAAGGATAAAGTGATACTTTAGATCTGTTGTAGAGACATTTAGTCTGTTGTTGGTTTTGTAAACTGTATTCAGTTTGATAGTTCTGTGACTTTATCTGGTAATGACTTTTGATGATTGTACATTGTCTTTCTAGTATCTATGCTAGTATTATTACATATTTTTTGTGCCATGACTTTTTTGCTTTTTCTATTTTACATATATCTTTTTGCTCTTGTGTGAACTTGTGAACTTGCCTGTAACTTGCTGCTGGTGCACCTGAATTTCCCCACTGAGGGACAATAAAGGGCTTTACTATTCTGTATTTTATTCTATTTTATGTTGCATGTTGATCATTTCAGAAATGTTAAGATATTTCTGCAGGAGGTGCTTTAGCTAGCAGATAACCCAAACACTGTACAGAAATGAACAATTATTTGGTCTTGTTCCCAATCAGGGCCGGCACTGGACTGAATGGTGCCCTAGGCGAAAAATGATTTTGGCGCCCCCTACTGCCCAGAACAGAAACAACGTAACTTTTGCAAATTCTAAGTAGTAAGCAATGTACTAAAGTTGGATAAACTTGAACTGATGACATCATTCATATAATAAGTAGGGGGCACAACAGCATGACAGCCCTTTAGTATTAGCTAACTTGCTAAATGATGGGTCCAGGAAAAATGTTCACAATTTCATGTATATTAATTAAATACTTCTACTTTGGGCCCGTTTTTCCTCCTTTTTCTTTCTTCATTTCCTGAAGGCTGCCCCAGAGGGCTTGCTTTGTCTTTTCATTCTGCCAGCGACTTTTAACAAGGTAATAATAATAATAATAATAATAATGATAATAATAATAATAATGCATCAGTTTTATATAGCGCTTTTCTAGGTCACTCAAAGACGCTTTTACAGAGTTGCATTATTCATTCACACAGTCATTCTCACCGGTGGTGGTAAACTACGACAGACGTCTGTAGCCACAGCTGCCCTGGGGCAGACTGACAGAAGCGAGGCTGCCATTCTGCGCCATCGGCCCTTCTGACCACCACCAACATTCACACACAGTCACACTCACATTCACACAAGCACAAATGTAGCCCAGTGATTCGTAGGTGTCTGCGATTTCCCTGTTCCAGCTGTGCTTTTATTTTGAAAGGAGGCGGGAATCTTTAAAAGTCCCCGCGATTTGCGCGACGCGCTGTTTCCTGTTTACACAGCTGTTGCTGCGGCTGTGCTTACGTGTTGCTACTTCCGACCTGGAAAATGTTTGAACTGTTTGCCCGGATAACCTGGAGTTATAACCGCAACGCTTTATCCGCCAGTTGTTAACACAACTTATTATCCGCCTGTGACGTCATCATCGTTGTCGATCGCCGTGTTTAATTCTTTGACCATCGCTCGACGGTAAGCGTTGCAGCACTACAAACTTTTCTAACTAATTGACAGTAGTAGTATGTGGTGGCATGTCACACTGTCACAAGACAGTGGCATTAGTATTACATGAAAGTGATTATCTTGTTGATCTTATGTGTTTGTTAGTATAACTGTCTTAACTTAATATGTTATTGTGTTAACTGATAAATGAGGTGTGATTCAGATCATCCTGCACAAGTTGGAGTTATTCTAACCCAGGGTTCTGGCCTTATAGGTCAGGTTTTTGTTACAGGGTTTATGTCCTGTTCTCCGGGGCTTTATTGTCCTGTTCTCAGCAACAACACCTGATAGAGCTGAGATGGTGAGCCGACCATCCCCTGCTGCTCTGCGGTAGGGAATTAAGAACTATTTTCTATGAACTTTTGCTTGCTGGAGGAACTCGTGCATGCTGGAAAACTATCGCTGTGTGGATTACCCAAACGGACTAATCGCTAATCGCTCTCAGAACTACAAAGACTCATATCTCAACTTCCTGTTCATTGGAACGGGTTTTGATTTGTTTATATTTTGTTTTCTGTTGCTATTTTGACATCATTACCATTAATGTTTATTGTTATATTTGTTTATTTGTTTTTGCCAAGCTTGCCGTTTATGTAAATATGTATATATGTGTATAATACACCAAAGATCTTCATGAAACTCTTTTGAAGCTGAGTATTATTTCTAGGGCTGCAGCTATCGAATATTTTTGTAATCGAGTACTCTATCGAATCTTTTTTCGATTAATCGAGTACTCTAATAAATTACATGTATGTATATATAAATATACATGAATATACATGCATATAAATATATATGTATGTATGTATAAATTACATGTACAATGTATAAATCTGAGAGAAAATAACAAAGTATTAAACATTTTTTAAATAAAAAATAGATATAAACCATGGTTTTGTGGCATATAAGTGCATTTACTATTATTACTGGTATTTATTGCTTACCTCGGAACTTTCTGTTATGTCACTGTCTTCCCCTCACACACCTTTTTTTCAGTCGGACTGAAGTGAAAGAGCTGCAGCCATAGATATCATGGCTGCAGCACCAAGTTAATAACATACGCAATGCGTGGCTTCGACTAATTGCTGGAATGCCTGTTTTTTGCGGCACAAATCTCATAGCATATGTTTCATTTTGCTCTGTTCCTGTTTACCTTTCCAAAATGCGGCGAAACTTTAGAGTTTTTCGGAATTTTTAACCCGCAACTCGCTACGGTGTTTTGAGAGGAAGGGGAGGGGCTCTCTGCTCCTCCGTCTCATATGTGTCTCCACCCGTGTAGCTGCGCAGGCGGATAAATGAAGCATCTCAGTACCAAAGTCGGCACCGTGTTTTGTCGCTACCGGTACCTACCGACATCTTTCAGTCTGTACCGGTCTAGTACTAGTAGTAATAGTACGGTCTAGTTGTCCACCATGGCTTAAGATAAAATTAAGTTACATTCGCTACTTGCGTGTGCATTCATTGCAGTGTGTATGTGCGCCACTTATTTCGGTCCGGGTGAAACATGACCGCGGGCGATTGCAAACCCATGAATTAATTAAATATGAATTAAACGAAGCCTCGAGGCAGAGAATTTGCCTCGAGGCTTTTTTGTACTCGAATTATTCGAGGTACTCGAAGAATCGTTTCAGCCCTAATTATTTCCCTCCCAGGCTCCGCAGATGATCCTAGTTCTGGTTGCGTTTATATACCATACCGCGGTCACTCGAATAGCGTTACACAAAGGTGCTATTACTGACAACGTCGCAGACTCATCATGCATTATCTACAGTGTTGGGCAAGTTACTTCAAAACTGTAATGCATTATTTATTACTTGTTACTGTCATTTTTAAGTAATCCCTTACATTACAATATTACTGTTTTTTAAATGTAAGGCATTACACTACTTTTGCATTACTTTTAGTTACTCTCATCAAAATAACTGTAAATATGGATTTGACCATAAATGTAGCTCATTCTGCATCCAGTGGAAGGTGAGGTGATGGATACATGGAGATATACAACTATCTGGATATTAACCCATCCATCCATTCATCCATCCATCTATCTATCTATCTATCCATCTATCTATCATTTATCATCCATCTATCCATACATCATTTATTATCAATCCATCATTATCCATCCATCATCCATACCTATATATATATCCCTACATATATTATTCCATCATATCTACAGTATATACAGTATATTTAAATCTATAAACATATCTCTCTGCACAAGCTCCTTATTCATTAGTTTGACTGACTCCTACCTCCACCTGTCTGCTTCTCCTCCACCTGTCTGCTCCTCCCTCCTGCAGCAGAGGCTGCATGACGCGCTCTATACTCTGCTCGGTGGGCGAGAGAGTGAACTCTCCAACTTCTGATGTGAATAACAGAGTGACTCTTTATTTTGAAACTACCTCTCAGTTCGCTCGCTTCAGTTTACGGAGCGCTGCATGAGCTCATATGTCTTAACGGGCCTTGGATGCCGTGAACGCGCACGACTCGGGCTGCGTTTTCCCTCTGGACCGAGTTCCGAACTGAACCACGCATGAGTTTCGGACCGGACAGAACTGGACTTGTTTCACTGGCTGCAGATTTACTCCTCTCTGCTCTGTCTGACCACATTTTTCTCTGAGTGACGTTTCTCCTCTGAAGAACCCACCATCTCAATCCGGGTTAAACGTGCACTGTAATGCGCACTGACGTTAAAATGTTACAGCTTTTTTTCTGTAATGCCTTACATTACTGCGTTACCAAAAAAATCAATGCATTACAGTAATTAATAACCTTTGGAAGTTGTTACTCCCAACACTGATTATCAATAAACAACCGGACGGAGGGATGCGCGCAGCACACCTCTCCCCCACCTTACCTGATCGCAGCCGGCAGCAGCAGGTAGCCATGGGGCGCCTCCGTTGACTGTTCATGCAGCAAAAGTTGTGCTTTTTAAATTTATTTATCTAGTTTATGTATTTATTTATTACTTATTTTGCTCTTTACATGAGATGAATGGTGTGCCTAGCAGTTTGTCAAAATAAATAAATAGCAATTTTTTAAAAGGGACAATTTGGCACCCCCTCCAGCAGAGGGCGCCCTAGGCAATTGCCTAATCAGCCTATGCCTAGAACCAGCCCTGTTCCCAATAAAACTAGCTGTTAACTCATCAATCCTGTCAGAATTAAACTATTTCTCCAAACTAAGCTACTTTTCATAATTCTTTCACAAATCCCCCAAAGATCTTAACTATCCCATCAGGGGCATTTAAAGCCGCATTTTGGATTTTTTAAATCAAGACAGCAGTTTTTGAATCTAACTTCCAAAACCTGATGAGCTCTGATGAGCCCTCTCTGTCCCTGCTGCTTCTGATACTTAGCTCTGTAGCAGCGAGCTGCTGCGGTACTCTGAAGCTGAACAGAGAAATGACTTGGCCCAGAATGAACTTCTTGACCAAAATAAACACGTATCCTTGGCAAGCCTTGCCATTCTGTGAGGAGAAATGTTTAAAAATAAAAATAAATCCATCATTAGCTGGGGAATGGATACGTTTTTAGTAGAAATTAGCTCTGACTCCTCCATGAACGACTGAGACGATTAAACAGAGAAACACACGGAGCGTCCTGTATGAGAGCGCCCCCTACTGCTACAGGTTTGCTCGATGTGTGTGCATGTTGACAGAAAGCCAACAATGCAGAAATTTGAATTTTATTCTCTGGAAAAGTTTGGCAACAAGAAAGAATGCAAAGGGGTCTATAGGAGGAAGGGGGTCTTCAGAAGACTATGTTGTGGAACTCAACCCATAGATCCTAGTTTAGACCTGAAATATCATTTAAAACATTTAGAAAACTTTGATACATAGAAAAATGCTCCAGATAGCTGCTTTAAAGTTGATTTTACTTTTAGGCACACGTTCATGGATAGATCATTTTAAGATGAACAGTTATTTATTTGAAATAACTGGATCAGTGCTTTTACGGATGTGCCCAGTAGTTAACTGTAGCGTTTTGAAATAACTATTTGTTATTTTAACTACACCCTCTGTAAATTCACTAATAAGTTTTGGAAGTTTTATATGGAGAAAATATCTCCAATACTATCACTTATATTCAGTGTTTACAGGAATTATCTAGGTTCTTTGAAAGAGTACAGTGAATTGAAATACCTTATTAATAACGTGAACTGAGACCAGATAAGGATTGAACAACCATTTAATTTGAAAAACCTAAGAACACGGACAGATAAGACAGTTTGAAAGTTTGATGTAAACACAATTAATATTCTTAAACATGTTGAGGATGTTAAAGATGGTTAATTGTGAGTTTTAACGGACCGTAGCATATGTTTTAATGACTAGGGAAGTTAGTTAATTTAGTTAACCTAGTTAGGACTTTAAGAGTCAATTTAGGGCTAATTTGAGTTTGGAAGAATTAAGCTTTATCAAAGCAAACCTCTCGATCAGAAAGTGGTGTTCGCTCACTGACAGGTGGACGCTCCTAGATCTGGCAGGCGTTGGTTTCTCCACGAGCTGAGGCTGGAGTCCCCAGACTCGGAGTGGTGGTCCTGGAAGGCGTGGGCGAGGACCTCGCCGGACAGTCCGTGGATACGTCCCGGTCAGCAAGGGAGGCATTTCAGCAGGCATGCTGAATTCATTTCTGATCTCTCCCGTGGTGAGGGAGAGGCTGAGAGGCCTTGTTCAAAGCTGATAAGGGTTCAGCTAAGATAGCAGCATAGCAGCTCCGGCTGCATTCAGGCTGTAGCTCAGACCAAGACTGAGACTGTATGAAGACTCAACAAGACTGTCAAGACAAGACCAGCAAGACAAGACTGACTTGTACCGGAACTGAGTATTAGTTTTGAGACGAGTTATCTTAAATTTAACCAATCAGAAGATGTTAAGTGTACTAATCAGAACTGAGTTAGTGGAGTTGTGAATCGTTCTGATTGGACAAGGGACTGTGAGGGAGTTACCAAGTCACATGACTTCCGCCCGTTAACACTCACATTATAATGTAGAAAATGCATGAAAATAGCAGAGAAGCATTATAACACTTTGGGTGTGAGTGTGTAGGTGACCCTGAACAGGAACAACCAGAGAATGTTCTGTAAACAAGAGATTACAGTTGGAACACCAGTCATTTGGTGTTACAGAAGAGACTCCTTTACAGAGAGTGTTTTATTAGACCAGTTAGTGTCCAGTTAAGGTCATCTGGGAGATGGACACTTGAAAGTGGACAGTAGGACACCTGTAGGGATCTTGATTCAGGTTAAAACATAATCCAAGAGTGATTGTATTCCAAGTTATTGGGAAAAAGATGGATTATTGTTGTGATGGTCAACAGAGGTCAAAGGTCAGAGGATATAGCCTATTTGGGGAGGCTACATAACAATACACTCATACGAGGCTTAGGAAGTAAACAGATGTCAAACTGACTGTTTAAACATTTTACAAAACCGATTAAAAACACATAAAGGGTTAAATGACTGAGGCAGTGGTATTCCCCACAGATGATGTTAACTCTGAGGCCACCTCCTGTGCCCGAGCCCTGCAGCTTAGTCTCAATGAGATTTACACCACAAGTGTGTGTAATAGTTATCTGGCCAACTGCACGTGCACTTATACATGTATTTTGGTGAATTTTCCGATTAGAGGAGATTATTTACACTCGTGTAAAAACAGGAATTAGTTTTCAATAAGAAGTGCTTATAGAGCCTTAAAATGTCAAGGATAATCATTAGACTGAGAGAAATGTCACACATCGCAAACCCTCACCATTACATTTAAAAATATACATCTATTTGGAGGCCTGTTGGTGGTCAGCTGCTCCCCTGATCTGGACCTTATTGAGAGAATGTCTTATCTTTATGCCAGGGGGGTGGGCAAAGAATTTTCTTTTAAGTCATCACTCTCATGCAAGAGGAAGAGGATGAGTGACCATAGGACACAGTAGTAGGAACATGGCATCCCCAGTAAGGGTTGAATGATCTGCTTAGAAGGGCCACAGCAGGGCTGGCCAGCAGAAACCAGATAGATGCCTGAGCAGGCTGGCAGTGCACCAGACAACCCTTTAAATCTGCTACTATGGCTAATCTCTAATCTGGAGATTTACTCAGTTTGTTCCTCTCTGCTTCTCTTTCTTTCCACTTCTACTCCTCCACATCTATAAATGTTGCAATCTGTGAATATTTCAAAAATGCTTTTATTCCCCCAAAATATGTCATTAAAAGCTATCTAATTCCCCACACATCTCTCAGCTGAGATCCAGCCCCACCCTGACACACACACACACACACACACACACACACACACACACACACACACACACACACACACACACACACACACACACACACACACACACACACACACACACACACACACACACACACACACACACACACACACGCTCTGTTTGCAGATGGTCACATAATGCACAATCAGCCAAACAAGACGGATGATTTTAGGGAGGAATGTTGGACTCCCTTTCCTTTGGAGGCCATCCTTGGTGGACACTGTGAGCTAGAATCCATTACAAAGCTGTATGCAGGATGCCAGCTCCAGTCACAACCAATCCCTGATTTTATCCTAACTGGACCAGGTTTCAGTCCAAAACCACAGCAAGGGTGAGCTTTCTTACTTGAGACAATGGTGCTAGATCGCAGAACTGCATGGAGTGTCCCGTGTCTTTTAAGTGAATCTTCTTCCAAGCTCTTCCCTTTAACTACTGCCAAAAAAACAATGCATCCCTCCTCCCTCATTCCCGCTTCTTCAGACTTAGACCCATGCAGCAATTATGCCCAATCATAGGGCCTCAATAGGAAGCAACCAGGGCTTGTTTGTGCCTTTGCGGTCATTAAGAGGGTGTTGAAGAAAGGAAATAATGACTTAATTAAAGAGGAGAGAAAAGGGGGAAATCACACAGACTCTGGGAGCGTATAGGGGAGAGCAAGAATGGGGTGCCTGGACTGCTCCTGAAGCAGGGGATTGTGGGATTGCTGAAGTGTGTCAAGATTTTGGTTGTCCTCCAGAGCAGATGGTGGATTTGTCATTCACATACCATCTATTCTCCTCTTTGTCAACCCAGAGCGGCTTCTTTTGTTCCTGCCCATTGCTTTGCTGCAAAAGTTTAAGCAGAGAGAGAAGGAAGGAGAAGAAAGGGGGGAGCAACACAAACAAAACTGAAACAGTGGTCCAGTTTACTCCAACTGATCATCTTTCCCTCCCATCTAAAGTTTTGACAAAATCAGAAAGGATGCTGTGTCTCAAGTGAGGCAGTGCCAGGCTTGGCACGTCGCTATTCATTCCTGTCTAATGTGGCTGTGTTGCCATACTGCCAGCCTCCACAGACACCTGATTACTGTGGATAAACATGCAGGAAGAGATTCTCCCCCTCCTTCTCCTCCTCCTCTTCTCCATCCCTACCAACTAAGACTTGAGAGACATGCTACCTCCAGGAAATTCTGGCTCGATCTGCTGTTGCAATTACTCTTCCCATCCAGGATTTCAAATGGATAAAGTAATCAGGAGGAAGCTAAAAGCAGCTTGCTGACTGTTGTGCATTTTTCCTCTTTGACTGTTGCACAATAAAACACTGCACTTACGGGTGGACGAAGCACCATTTAAGCCCCAGGGTCAACAGAACTGATGAGAGCAAGCTTTAACCATTTTCCTTTTTCTCTTTTCTTTCATGTCCAAATTCCTGGAAGCATTCCTTCTGTTAACAACTACTGAAAATAACAACTGAGACTGTTTTGGGGGAAATGGCTAGCACCTTGTACAGGGCTGAATAATTATTGTATGTTAATGCTAACAATGTATTAGGTATTCAAATATAATCCTTTTGGACAACATAGCTGTTTACCCCTATTACTGCCTCTGATTGTCCACTCCAAAAGGGAGAGGGCATAAAGAGAAGAAAGCAAAGGAAGAAAGAGAGGAGAGTGTGACACTAAAGCCTGGGACACACAGAAGATGGATGCGTCGTGCACACACAGTTTAAAAAAAAACAAAAACATTATAGTTACTGGGAGTGGCTACACGGAGAGCGCAACGCAAATGCCGGTCCGTGCAGAAGCGCTAAAGTTTGGCGCCGGTTCTATCTCAAACGTGGCATTTACGGCTTTAATACGGCGATTTTCTAAGCAGCGTTCAGCCTTCCATAGGCTGCATAGCACGTCCTGTGTACCCCCTAGATCAATTCTGTGGCGCAACGCATCTGTCTCCTGTGTGTCCCAGGCTTAACGGACACCAGCCAAAGCAAGAATGAAACGCTGAGATTAGCATGACAGAGAATACCAGAGCTTCACACATTAATACACAGCATGAACTATAGCCATAACCCTCAGGGGTCCGATCCAATATGCATCTCCTTTACCTCCTATGTCGTTTCTTTTTAATATTGTCTCCATCTCTTGTGTACTTTACCATCTTCTTTCCCAGCCCTCTGCTCTTTCTCAGCAGATGTCTGAAGGGCCCTTCATCACAGAGGAGATGAGGACTCCTCTGTGATGGTGGGGTGGCAATAGAAGGAAAGGAGCAAATTTTCTGTCTGGGGAGTGGAAGGATGGTTACCAGTCTGAATGTCGTGAGAGGAGGGCCTCCCATTGATAGATTAAGGACCAGGTTGGCTGTATACTTGAGAGCTTTAGTGCTCCATGGCAGGAGGTGAGACTCAAGAGCCAGGTCACGCATTAGCATGTGTTTTGTTTTTGGCTCGGCTGTCCCAGAATCCGTACTTGGTATCTGTGTCGCTAACAAACAGGAGGACGTAGAGCCGGGGAAGGCCTCCTTCTTGTTTGTTGATCAGTATTTACACAGAGCATTCGGCTTATGTAAATCTTACAAACACACAAATGTTGCCACTCCGGTAAATGTTGGATGCCAAAGTTTGTCCTGTTTTGTGGATCCTAAACAATCACATCAAATTTCACATGTATTACAATCAGGAAAGTTATATGTGTAGAATTTACACACATTTTATCTACTTTCCCTTTGAGATTAATAAAGTTCTCGTTAATTACATTGATTTGAATTAACCATAACATTATGATAAGTGGGGCAAAGTGAACAGGTTGAGAAGCAACTTGATCTGGGTAAAAGGACATAGCATTTGGTTTGAGATGAGAGGATGAGATGTTGCATTTATGAGTTGGTGTGGCTTTAACTGAGTCACCATCACTTTGTGGTTGTATTTCTGTTTCCTGTATTTTATTTTGATTGTAAATATATTGTTCTGTGCGTTCTGAGACATCCAGAGGAGCAGAATGAATGTTGAGTTTGCAGCTATGTTTTTCACTATTTCCATCAGCAGCAGCTTCAAGTGCTTCTGCTTCAGCAACAGCTGCAGCAGTCTCTTTCTCATAATTGAGCATTGTTATAGATGCTTCTAGCTTGGCTTTTTCAAGTTTCTTTTTCAGCAAAGGCAAGACGTGCTTTTGCTGCTTCAGCTTTTACTCTTGCTTTGGCTGCGGCAGACTCTGTTGATGAGGCACTTGAACGCACCGAAGAGCATGAGACACAAGAACGTGTTCTTAACGATGATGTCTCCTCTGCCATGGTGTAGTCTTGACTTGTGTTTTTTATTAGGAATGGTTTATTTGTCGTTCATCATTCCGTTTTCTGCCAGCTTTCTCAACGTTATCGCACCTGTCAGAGAGCTGTAGTTTCACTGTGCTGTCCTCATCATATGTGCTCTATATAACCTGACAGTCAGCTAAATGCCTCCTTAACATCAAGACTCTGAAGACACTTTGCTCTTCGTCCACAGGTTTAATGACGTTGAAAAGAGGGTGAAACTGAAACATACAAATCATAATCAGCTCTATATTTGCTTTTAAAGTAATAATATGCAACTTTTTCATATTTTTAAATCTTTTCCTTAGCCACTATGTGCTAATATGACCCTTTACAGGGTTAATGAAAAGTCACTTAGCCCCATCTGGTGATTAGATCTGGAATACCACGATTGCAAAATCTCCGTCACCGTCACGGTACCCAGGAAGTCACGTGTCTCACGAGGGTTAGGCTAACCCAAAGTGGCTAGCTGTTATGCTAGCGCTGGAGTGTTTTTAGCTCATGGTTCCTGATTTTTTTCAATCTCTCCCTGCTTGAACACGGCTTGATTTCTTTGAAGGAGTAAATAACCGCTCCTGTAGAAAGCTATGAAGGCTGAGGAGACATTTCAACAGTTAGATTTAGGTGTTTAGAAGCTGAAACAATCTGGTAACTTTTTAATGCAGTGATTTAAAACGGACACCAGAGGGTGCCCAAAACAAGCAAAACTGCATATTATCACTTTAACAACCACAAAACATGTTATTGCAGTTTTTTCTGAATTAAATCGACAGTTTTACTCTAACACAAACTTCACTAGTTTTCTTTAACTTAAATGCACAACAGCATGTTTTAGATACAATGAACTGTTTATTTATATGCTAACTTATTTATTTATGATGACTTTTACATGGCATGTAGTTCAGTTGGGAGAGTAGCCGGTCTGGTAACCGGAGGGTTGCCGAACCGGCTCCGTCTGGGTTAGATTGTCATTGTGTCCTTGGGCAAGACACTTCACCCAACTTGCCTGTGTGACTGGTGGTGGTCAGAAGGGCCGATGGCGCAGAATGGTAGCCTCACTTTTGTCAGACTGCCCCAGGGCAGCTGTGACTACAGACATCTGTCACAGTTTACCACCACCAAAGTGCGTGCATGAATGAATAATGGAGCTTCTGTCAAAGCGCTTTGGGTGTCCTGAAAGGTGCTATATAAATCCAATCTATTATTATTATCCCTGTACCTGTACTATCACATGCCCTACATGATCTGAATTAGGGATGAGCCGGATATCCGTTTCAGACGAGTATCGGTACGGATAATGCATATTTTCCGAATACGAGCATCATCCGAGTGAAACACATTATTATCTGTGTTCGGGCTGAAGGAAAATCCTGATTGGGTAACTGTCTGACTGTCCTCTGTTCGCGCTCTCTGCCCGGCAATCACACAGAGCGCCTAAGGAGATGCGCACCTGGACCAGGGCCAGGTGTAGTGTGCGCCGCGCGTATCTGAGCAGACGCGCGGTGCCCATGAGAAGATACTGCAGCCCGCGACAAGCTCGGGACCTGCAGGGCCTCCTGAAATGGACCGAACTAGTGTGTGGTTCGGAGTTAGTTCGGCTTGGAGGAGGAGGAGGAGGAGGCGGGGGGACAGGCGATCGCTGCGGCTCTGCGTCAACCAGACTGGCTCTGGTGAACCCGAGCGTTTCCTGGTGGACTAGCGTTGGTCCAGACTTTTAAAAACTCATACGTTGATCTGACCGGTCCATAAAACCAGATCAGCGGGCCCAGTGTCCGTGGGCCCGCTGATCTGGGGGCCCAGTGTCCCCAGATCAGCGGGCATCACACAGGATCTTTTATCCTGCGTGATGAGCATTTGGGAGAAAAAAAAAGGTCACTGTAAAAACCCGTCAGCTTAACTCGATTTTTTTTTCTCCAGTCACTCCTCCTCTCTTTGGCTGAGGGACGAAGGTCCCGTTATCTGATCACGCGTCCGTCCTGTAAACTCTGCGGGGCTCGTGCCTCTCATTATAATAAAGTGAACGGGAGCGCGCGTCACAGCTGTGTTTCCCAGCATAAACTGACAGCTTAAAATTCAACAAATCAAACATCAACACTAAAAACACATGTCTCTGTCAGTGACTTTATCAGAGGGTTACAGTTGTTTTCAGAGACTCATATTAAATACTAAATACCCCAAAAGTAGTTTTACTAAAACATGATGACAGAGTCCTGCATGCTGTAAAATAAACAGTAGAGAAATAAAGTCATTTTGAGGCAGATTTATTCCATTACAGATAAACTGGATGCTACAATCACTTTTTGACAGGTGAAAAAATCAGTTTAAAGTTGATGTAAAAATACAGTTGATGCTTTAATCAGGTCACCTGTAAACTAAATCTAACCCTTTATTGTCAGGTGGACAGATGAGAGTTTACAGTAAAACTATTAAAACAGGGTGAGCCTTAGTAAACTGCTGCAGTCCTGACAGATAAATTTGCTTTAGTGTTAAAAATGTTTGATTGGACCAAATTCAACCTGCTAATTTTATCAAACATCAATGAGCTCAGATTTCAAATGGTCTGGTGAGTGTTGGGTGGGTTTGTGCAAATCGCCCTGTGGTGATTTTTTTCCAATGATAAAGTGTACCTTGGCTCCAAAAAGGTTGGAAAAACCCAGCCTTTAATATTGTGATCAAAAACATTGAATCTCAATTCTGAGGCTGCTCTGTAAATAGTTTTCAAATAAACAATACATATAAGCTAATTCTGATCAATCCATATCAATTTCAGACTTAAAATAATGTAACCAATGTACGCCTGCTTCCGGTTTAGGCACTGCCCACTCCGAGTACAGATACGGATACAGATAATTTAGATGGTTGAACAGATACAGATACAGATAATGCTGTACTCGCTCATCCCTAATCTGAATCATTTAATAATTCCACAAATTTGTTTTACATAGCCAGAGTTGCACATAACTGCTCCGCCTTTATGCATGCGCACCAGATGTCGTACCAGATCCTACTGCTTAAACTTTGTGAACAGGAGCTTTCCCGATGGCGCAGCCTGCGATCTGACAAGCTTCAATTCCTGTTGCAGCTCACATGGTCTCTGAAGCTGATAGACACACATGGCAGACCTCCAACACACACACTCGCAGCACACGAGTGCAGCAACAGTGACACACACATACTTGCAGCACCTCTAATACACATGCACAGTACCAACGACACACACAATCACAGCACGTCTGACAGATGCGTGCAGCACACACATGCTCAGCAGTGGTGACACCCACCAGGGGCAGCTTATTACCCCCCTCTCAGAACCCATGGAGATGTGGTGCATACCAGACACCAGCTTCAGGTTCTCCCTTGAGTACCTTGTTGGAAAAATTGTGTGCACCCCTGTATATAGCATTTCTTATATAGTAGCTAGACGGAGGAACATTACACAGAAGAAAGAAACCAAAATGCCCCCTAGTGGTTGGTTGCAGTATAAGTCGTAGGTCCTGCTACCTCTTAATAAATAAATAAATCACTGCCTTGACCACAAAAGATAAATACACATCATAATTTGTTTCAGGTGTTGACTTCTGTTGATTCACGTGGTTCTTTTTCCTATACATTTAGTTGCTTTCGTTTTTTAATGTTGAAAAATACACCATGAGTGAGAGTAGGCTGGATATTCAGGTCTACATCCTGACTGCTTAGACTCTGGTTCCAAATAAACAACATGACATGGTAAATGGAATATTTTGCTTACTTTTTAAACAACAGAAAACAGGTAGATACTTTGTCTATCATTATATATGCTGATATGATGAATTCTGTGTGATTCCGAAGCACATTTTGTATTTGTATCTAGAAATCTTGTGCCTTCAAGTCACAAACAGCAACAGACCAATGAGGTATGAGCTTTAGAGAGGCTGAGATTGCATTTTTTTTGTCGCAATAAGTACAAAACTGAAGTATTAAAGAATGGTAAAAGTTATGCACTCCATCCTATTTATTTCATCTTAAAAAAAACACAACTGACTTTTTGTACTGCAGCCTATGAGAGTAAAAGAATTACAGTAAAAAAAATCTGCAGCAAACTAATAACTTTCTGTCACTCCAGCTTCCTGCCAACTTCTGTGACTCCAGCTGCAACTGCCAAAACACTGATTCACAACCTGACAAAACTAGATGATGACAAAAAGCACATTCTTAACCCAAAACACAGCACTGATGCTTGAGATAGAATTTCTCTCCTTTGTGGGATGGATGATAATGGGTGAAAACAAAGAGGCAGGGTGTAAAATGCTTCAGCTGAGCGTGATTACAGCTGTGGCCGTCATTAGGCAGCCTCTTTAATGTAATTGATGGAGTGGATTCTCATAGCAGACCTCAATAGACTGGGCAGGGTCTCCTCATTTATTTGGACTCATCTGCATTTGGTTTGTGTATGTGTGTTTTGTTTTTATGTGTGTATGTAAGCATGAGGTAAAGCCAGAGTGTGCTATAATTATGACTTCACACTCTTCAGACACTTAGAGAAAAGAGCAAAACAAAGAACTGTAATCAGTGCATGTGTGTGTGTGTGTGTAGTTTGCTACATTCATAGTGCAAATGCAGTCATGATGTGTATGTTCAGACTCACATGCTTGTATGTGAGTGTAGCTACTGAGTTTGATAGATGTGTGTGTGTGTGTGTGTGTGTGTGTGTGTGTGTGTGTGTGTGTGTGTGTGTTTGAGAGAGTGTTTGCATTTGCTCAAGGATCCTGACCCTTCAGAAATGACACGTTTCTCTATCTACCCCATCCTTTCCCCACACATTAGGTGCTTACAAAAGACAGAGCACTAATGCATCATCTAATTGGCCTAGGCTCCTGCCTCTGCCTCTCCCTCCATCACTCTATTAGCTCAGTAATTACCCATATGCCTCAGCGAGGCGGGCGTCCAGATAATGGCCGCCTCAAGGGCCCTTGAGCGCAGCAGAGAGGGGCCGCAGTCTGTCGCAGCGGGATCAGAGCAAGCTCTCAAAACTATCCCAGCACTGCACTGGGAAAAACACAATGGGGAAGAAGTTTGGCAACAATGCACCACCCACCCCACCCACCACCAGACTCTCTTCCATAAAAAGTAATGAGTGGAGCAAGCAGTGGGAATACCAATTGGTGGCTGAAAGTTATGTGACTTAACCTCATAAACACTTTTATTTGTTTGTATTTTAGGGGAAACGTTCAATATGTTTACACTGGACTACTCGATAACACCAAATGTATGCCGCAGATACTTTATAAGAATTAGATCCAAATAAAATGCATCATTATTTGTGCTCGTGCTGAAGGAAATCCTCATTGGGTAAGTGACTGTGTTCATGCTCTGTGAATGGCCAGTCACACAGAGCACCCGCACCCAATTTCCTCAGCTGCGGAGAGGAGGAGGAGGTGGTGGGGAGGGCATTCATCTAGGCATTCATCAGGCCCAAAAGCAACCCGCTCCGGCTCCGCCACACGGACCTCTTGTGTGCCCGACAACCACTAGCTCTGCTCGGTCAGAACTGCTGTACCACTAGGAGCGGCGGCGGGGAAACTGAGTTCTTCCTGGTGTGAAGGTAGAGAAGCAGACGGAAAGTCCGCTTAGGGGTTTCAGTCCTGACAGGACGCGTTCTCCCAGTGAGTGAAGATAGGTTAATTTACCAGACACGTTGAAAGAGTTTTTAGTTTAAGCTACAGGACTATGTAGAACAACCTCTCTCCCTCCCTCTCACACACACACACACACATACTGGTTTTGCTGTATTAGAAACGTCCTGGTAATACATAATTACCAACGCACACACACACACACAAACACACCTTAATCAACATTGTTTTGTTTAACTTTGTGTGGGAAAAAATGTCACGAGCGTTAGAAAAAAAACTGATCATGAAATTTAAAAAAATTAAAATTAAAAAAGTTGTGTTGAGTATGACAACTCTTGTTTGTGCATAGTAGTTCATAATTTCCTACAGCATGAGTTGTAGTCATTCATGCATTTAAATATTCATGTTCTGAGTTTATTAACAAAACTTGTTCTGTCAATAGTTTAATATTTTGATCAAAAACATTGAATCTCAATTCTGAGGCTGCTCTGTAAATAGTTTTCAAATAAACAATACATATAGCAACTTCTGATCAATCCATATCAATTTCAGACTTAAAATAATGAACAGCTGTAAGCCACACCCACTTCTGGTCAAACCACACAAACTTCCGGTTTAAACTCCACCACTTCCGGATTAGGCCTCGCCCACTCCAAGTACAGATACTGTCGGATACAGATAATTTAGGTGGTTTAAAAGATACAGATACATCTCTAATTACAGCTAATTGCTGGTCATATTTTGAACACAACAAATACTTTCAAAAAAGGGTTTTAAATAAAGGCAACTGGACTTTTTTGGTTCTTTGAAGACATTTCGCTGCTCATCCGAGTAGCTTTGTCACTTCTGTCTGAAGTAAAGGAGAGAGAGTCTTATAAACTGTGCTTATCTTCCTCTGTCTGTGACACACCTCCTTCTACCCCCTTTGAGGAGGTGTTTGCTCCACTGTATTCAACTGGAGTCCTGGTGAGTTGTTTTGATTAGAGGCGTGAATTGTCTGGGAATTAAGTTCAGAGCAGACTGGTAGGTGCTGGAAAGATTAAATCTGAGTCCTCCTCCTCTGTTTAAAGGTACTGGCCAGAGGGAATTTTCCTTTTAATGACATGTGTAAAAAGTATTCAAATATCCTTTGGCAAAAAAACATTTTTCCCAAGGCTGGATTTTAAGAAAAAGCTATTTTTGTAAACGTCTCTGGAAAAAAAGACGCTATTTCCGTGTTTGCCCCCGCCCCGGCCACTTATGTCATACCAGGCCATAGCTTTCGGAGAGCAAACAGGAAAAAGTTAAAACTATGGCAGAGAACACTTCATCAGAGTCAGATGTAGCATCAGAAACTTCTGCTAGTCAGTCAGAATTATCTGCTTTTATTCTGATGAAGACAGTGATTATCAGGTAAATAAAGATTTAGGAGATCAGGCGTACATGTTTGAGCCAGTTAGACCCAGACGAAAAAATTCAGTCATAATCTATTTTTATCCGTCATTTAGCCTAATAATTTAAAAAAAACGTATTTATTACATTTTTAATGGCATTTAATTTTCATTCATTTAAAATAATATATTAATTGTTCATTGGCCGCTTCATCCTCCACTGATTGTTGCTCTGCGGAGGTGAAGCGCTCTGAGTGACGGGTCGCTGCAGCGCTGAACGCTCAGAGATGGAGCTCAGCGGCAGCAGACTGAATGAAGTGTGTCCACAGGCTGCTGGTCACTGAAGACGCCGTGCTGGCTTGTTCCTGATGCCAGCAGTGATGTTTAGACGGAATGCATCACCGTTTTTCAGCTCCTCGTAGGGCGGATTGGAGCCTCACCGAGACGCGGAGCCCCGCTCGGAGCCGCAGCGGGCGGTTTTCATTTTTAAGAACATCATTTAATGAAAACATTTAATCCAAAGAGACATTAGACAGGAGCAGGTCTGGTGGTTCAGCAGATATACGGCTGATCTAAGTCTAAACCAGCTGATCAGCCAGCCATCATCCAGATTCTGCCTCATATTGACGCGACGAAGCGCGTCCTTTACACACAAGGATTCTTGTGCGTAATTCTCGTATAGAGATAATAATTGATACACACCTGATTACAAATAAAGCACCAATAACTGCCATTATAATATATATTTGAAGACGTCTGTATGAACAAACTGTGATCTAACTCCTAAATGCCACATACGTTCGTTCAGATTCTTTTTATTCCGTTCAGAAACGGGCGTGGAGGTGAGGTGACGGTTGATTGTGTGTGTGTGTGTGTGTGTGTGTGTGTGTGTGTGTGTGTGTGTGTGTGTGTGTGTGTGTGTGTGTGTGTGTGTGTGTGTGTGTGTGTGTGTGTGTGTGTGTGTGTGTGTGTGTGTGTGTGTGTGTGTGTGTGTGTACGCGCGCGGCCCACAGTCTGAAATAGTTTCTTAAATTAATCATTTTATAACTAAGCTCACCAGCTGAGCGGCCAGGTTTCCCGTCTCCAAAATGTGCATTTAATCCCAAGGTTTGCGGAGAAAGTGACGCACCTTTCAGGCCTGTTTTTTATAAATTAGGACGCTT